>CM064563.1:18666940-18759501 GCA_032716605.1 Paralithodes platypus
GGTTATGTATGAACCCACAAAGTGATCCCTGCTATACTTCAGCCTGTCAGCCCAATCCCAGGTGGGTGTGGGACTGCAAGGCGTTCTAAGAGGTGGCGTGTGAAAATCTGTGCCTACGTCCACTGGGTCGCAGGCCCGGAACTACCGTATCGCCCCTTGGCGCATGCCTGGGTGCTATCCTACGGGATCTACCTCGAATCCACGTGCCCCCGTTATTTTTTAAACTATCCTTGGGAGAGAGGAAGAGTTATGGGATCTACAAGGAAGAGGTAGGTTAAACGTCTGACCTACGCGTGTCGCCGGCTGTAGACGTGTCCTAGACATCAGTATTGTAACAAATCCAGCCCTACCTATGTCCAAACTGAGTTAGTCCAACGCATGGTGTGAGCATTATCTCTACACATCCTTCTTAGTCTGAGAATCCATTGTGGATGATGTTAACACTGGGGAAAAAATTACGCTGTAATAAACATTCTCATTCCAAGGCTTTTACCATAGGAAGTCGTTAGAAGCTGTCTAGCCCGGACCGCCTCAAAATAGGACGTCCGTATGTCCATGATTGGCCTCGCCGGATGTTGTAATATATAGTTTTGGAAAGCTTTCAATATCTTCATTCCCACTCCCTTTTTTGGATTGGCAATATGTTTCAATTCCTTTGAAGCCGTGTCCTCTTAGTAAGTAGAAACCGTCGCAATTTTACGTTGAGCATTATCTCTCAATAGGAATTCACGTTGAAGATCAATGGGGTCAGGAGATTTGAAAGGTTCCGGAAAAAATCTTCTGAGTGCTAATTGCTGGCTATAAGGAACTCAAAATAAGCTCTGGTAACGCCCGACAGGTTGGGGCTTCAGCAAATCAAAGTCCATATGTCGGGAGGGTGTAATAGTCAGGAAAGTGTTAGAAGTTAAAGCAATGGCAAATTGTTGGACTTGCCTGATTCCATTCCACCCATTGGCCCATTTCCCCACCTCCCCCTACGGTTTTTTCCCTTTGGTCCGCCGACATGGTTACCGGAGTTGTTGTGAACCTCTGTTCATTAGGTCTACAACAATCATAACTGTGAACGCCGTAAGGCCGGGTGCTTTCGGGACAAATAAGATCTCCCGGGGAAGGTGGGCAAGTTGAGTTGGCACATAAACAAAATATTGATAGTTTGTGCTATATGTAAACGCGTCTATCTGGTACCTTTAGCACCCTACCTTGGGCATCTATCGGCCCTAAACTCTTTCTGTGTGTTCACCTCTATGGTCCATTTCCTCAGCACTTGAATTTCCCCCTTAATGGATCTAGGTCCCCTCTCGCCGTAGTAGGAGGACTAACTGGACACCACATTCCTACTGGTTCTTGCCAGTGAGGGCTTGTGTCCCTTGTTTGAATGTTGATTAGATACCGAATGAGGATGGAAGGCCAGATTGGAGCAATGATAAACCATAGCTTCCGGCGGTAGACCTACTGGATGCCGCCGGGCCACGAGATGTTACGTTACATACAGGCCTGCCAACATTGGGCTGTGAAACACTTGTGGCCGGCGGTTGGTGCCGTTGCCCTAGAAAGAATCTGCAATGACATTTACTTTAGCTGGTGACACGGGGTGAACTGGCACTCTTGGTTGCTTAACCCGCACTAATCAAGGGAACATAGGCAAGCGGCTGACCATTCTCGTCCGAGGAGCGGGAGGGCACAGACGCAACAGAGGGAACTTCCACCAACCGCCGAGGGGTGAGTATCGCGGGACTTCTTTGAAATGGGGCACATTGTTGGAAGAACCTGCTGTAAAAGCTCATCCAAATGATTCGCCGTGACACATTGAGGGTGCGGTCTCTTGAGAGACGTTGATATTACCTTTTCTACTGTCCCGTTATCCTCGACCTGTCTGCTAGATCCTGGTCTATATCGAGTGCCTTATCTACTTCCTGATGAGCCGAGGAATATAGTATTTCCACCACCGCGACTCTTCCCCGTGTGGTTACGGCTCCGAGCGGGAGGCCGTGTCTGGCTTAAACGAGCCCTTCACTATTGGAAAGGCTCAGCTTACTAGGTGTAAGGACGTTGCTCGAACGACAAGCAATCTGAACTGGGTGTACTCACACGCCGCCGCTACAAATGCGGGGTGGGCCCAACTCTGGGGCAGACGCCGTAAGACCACAGAAAGATTCACCTTATCACAAGGTGGAACCGCAACTAGAGATAAACAATTTAGAACCTTGTGCAGTAAAACCCTCGCTTCTGGACCTAATCCTAGCATTTGCCTGAATTCCCATCGGCCTCTGCCCCGAGGAGAAACCCTGGGGAACAAACTCTCGGCGTCGCTCCCAGGCAGACGCTCGATCGGGATTGGTCGTAGCCTCGACTTTACACACTGGGCTTGGAAGGGATAACATGCCTCTCTGGGATGACAAGTGGTCCTGTGCAAGACTCAGACAATGTTTCGTCCTCCTGGTGATGACAGTTGGTCCATGTTCGGGAAGTAGCCTTCCTCATCCCTAAGTCCTTGGGGGGACTTGCGGTGGTGTACGGAGGCCGGGACTTCACGGCGGACGGCAGAGCTGAGTTCTCTCTCTTGGCGTGGGGAGGGGAGTGTATTTCACATGCAAAGGGTCCCACAGACGGTGCTAAGGGCCTAGCTGATTGAGGGGAGTTAGGTTGCACAAGGGGATTTTGACTGTGAGACTAGGGGATACACCAAAGAATAACTGGGGGAAGAGAAACATGAGCCGGCGCAGTTCGGCATTAATCCACACAGAAAAGTTTCTACAATTTGCCGACCTGTTAGTGGTGTACATGAGGAAAATGTACTCTTTATCTCTATTATAGCGACCAAGCATGACATATCGTTGCGGCGTAGCAATCCTTCTTCAAAAGAGGATCCTGAGCAAATAGGAAATAGCCGAGAAGTCCATAAAAACTTTGACTTCCAGGCATTTTCACACGGGCATCTATTACTACACAGCTTGTGAGCTGTAACTGGGACTTAAGGCAGTGGGTAAGGTGTGGCACAAATTGCAAAACTTGAGGCATGGTGTACTGAACTCCGCCCTCCCCGGCCGGGGAACAGTTTTTCCCTCCTCTGGTGCATAAGTGTTTGCTCAAGATGTTGGACGAGATTTGGAAATAGAAAATTCCAGGAATCAATGCTCCATTAAGCGGATACTCTGAGAGGTGTTAATCACATTCTAATACCGTCTGACTCCCTAGGTGCCGGCAAACTAGTTGACCACTGTCAAACCGATGTTCCCGCCGCCTGAGTAGCGTACCGTGCAAGAACACCTCAAACCTTTCAAACGGAGTTTGATCACGTAAGACTAGCCTAATACCTGTGGCATGGGTCAGGCTGGCCCCAACTGGAGACAGATCTTGTGCCTTCGCTATGGCTATTCGGACTAGACCGGGATCGACAGACACCTTTAACCTACTTGTGCCGGCTGAGCGGATACGAGGTGTAAAGGGACCCGTGTTCAACCAGGGCGAGCCTTTTTATCCGTGCAAAAGCCGACCCTTTCCCCGCCGGACTAGGCATTGTCCGCCCGCCAAAAAGGGGATGTGTAGTTCCCATACGACATAGGAGGTGGTTGTAAACCCGATCCAACCCTGGACGGTCTGCGTGGCCCGGGATAAGAAGCCTCGATGCGCAGAAAGAGGACCGGCGGGAAAAACACAACACACGTAAGAAATCGCTCTACAGCACAAGACGATTACATTAATCGTAAACCTACAAACCCAAAGAAAAACCAAAGGACGTCTCCTAGGAGGCTCCCCAACCACACGTGATCGACACATGAAAAACCGAGGGGAGCCAAGAAAGGGGAACACATATCATTATGGCATGGTAAACATAAAATATTTCCTAACCGCTACGAGAGACCCCTACTGAGGCTAGCACCCCACGTAGGCTCTGACGAACAATACTCCATGCAGGAAGACAACCAACGCCATGAAGACATCACAGCCACAGCCAAGCATAGACCGAAGAGGGCCACTCTAGTGAGGGGGGCCCCTGCATGCAGACCGGTATCGTACAGCGCAGAAGTTATCCACACCACGTGTGACAACCCTTAAACCAGCGCATCTGCTACAGTAAAAAGAATGCAACAGCCTCCTAGCGATGGTCTGAAGCATGATTTTCTGCGAAGATAGTAGCCTCCTAACTAGTGTAAAACAAAAGCTAAAGCGCAGCAGAAACAAAACAAAACAAACCATGCGGAGTCGGTCCTGGAGAACACGTAGGCGCCTTTTTTTTATTTTTTTTTTTTTTTTTTGTTGTTGTGGGAGGCAAAAGGCGAACTGCCAATAGCGAGTGCCTCCCCCATAGTTTAAAGAGTGACAGGGCCAAAATCAAGGGATGTTCGAGCCAAAAGGCCTGGCCACACGGAGTTTGAAGCAATTTAAGTCATAGGAAGAGGGAAAGACTGATTCTGGGAGAGAGTTCCAGAGCTCAACTGTTGAGTAGAAGAAAGTTTGAGAGTAACGTTTCACTCTTGGGTTGGAGATATGCACAGAGTAGGGGTGGGATTGAGTTGCAAGACGGGTACCACGTGCCCTACGTAAAGGAGGTGGTATACACTGGGAAAGCTCTGAGGAACACTGATTATTATAGTAGCGATAGAATAGCGAGAGAGATGCAACATTGCGGCGGACAGAGAGAGATTGCAGAGAGTTAGGGAGCGGACGGGAGTTAATGATACGAAAGTCCTTCCTTTCAACTTTGTCTAAGAGAGCGGTGTGAGAGGACCCCTCCCCCACACATGTGAACAATACTCAATACAAGGACGCACTATGCCCCTGTACAGAGCAAGAAGCTGTGGCAGGGGAAAAGAACCCCCTAAGGCGGGTGAGCAAACCCAGCTTCTGGAGTTTGCCTTAGCAAGACTGGTAATATGGTCCTTCCAACTGAGAGCAGAAGAAAAAGAGACACCAAGAATATTGAGAGAAGATGAAGGATTTATTTTTGTATTGTTAAAGAATAAGGGATAGTCCGCTGGGAGATCCTGACGGGTAGATAGATGGAGAAATTGGGTTTTAGAAGCATTAAAGGTAACAAGGTTTTCTCTGACCCAATTGGAGATAGTATTTAGATCAGAATTTAAGAGTTCTATGGCTTCATTACGTTTGTCATTGAGGGATTTCTGGCTGGGGCGTTCTGAAAAACTAATGGAGTAGTGTAAGGTTGAGTCGTCTGCGTAAGAATGGATGGGAATTGAGGTACAGTTGAGATAATTTATAAAAATTAGAAAGAGAATAGGAGATAGGACAGAGCCCTGAGCAACACCGGAGTTTATAGGGTGAGGAAGTGAACAATGGCCGTCCACAACCGCGGCTATGGAACGGCCGGAAAGGAAACTAGAGACAAAGGCACAGATGGAGGGATAGAAACCGAAGGAGGATAGTTTAGAAATTAAAGATTTGTGCCAGACTCTATCGTAAGGGCTTTCGATAATGTCCTATTGCCATAGAAAAAGTCTCACCGAATTCCCGAAAGGAGGATGACCAAGAGTTAGTAAGATATGAAAGAAGATCACCAGTAGAGCGACCCTTAAGAAGCCATACTGGCCATCTGAGAGCAGATTATGAGAAGAGAAATGCTTAAGAAATTTGGAAGCAAGAATAGTTTCAAAAACTTTAGAAAGACAAGAGATGAGAGCAATTGGACGATAGTTGGAGGGTTGAGAGTGGTCACCCTTCTTTGGGACAGGTTGAATGTGAGCAAATTTCCAGCATGATGGGAAGACGTTAGAGGATAGACAGAGATGAAAGAGTTTGCCTAGGCAGGGAGTTAGCACGGAAGCACAGTTTTTGAGAGCAACAGGAGGAACACCGTCTGGACCGTACGCCTTATTAGTCGCCCAGAGAGGGTAGAAAGTACATCTTTAGAAGAGATTAGGATATTAGGCATAAGTAAGAGAGAGGAGGGTGGAGAGGGAGGAATAGCACCGGAATCATCCAAGGTTGAGTTTCTAGCAAAAGTCTGAGCGAAGAGTTTAGCTTTGTCAGAGGAAGAAGTGATGGTTGTGCCATCAGAGTGGAAGAGGGGGGGAAAGACAAGGAAGAGAAATTATTGGAGAGTTTTATGGCTAGATGCCAGAAAGCTTGGGAAGAGCTAGAGTTGGATAGTTCAGTGCATTTATTATTGATGAAAGAGTGTTTGGCAAGTCGAAGAACAGATTTGGCTTGATTCCGGGCAGAAACATAGGAAGAATGAGAGTCTTGAGTTTTAAGGCGTCGGTACCCTTTGAATGCTTCCTCCTTATTGCGGACAGCAGTAGAACAGGTTTGAGTAAACCAAGATTTTTTAGCATTAGTCTGAGGGAAAGAGAATGGAATGTATGCTTCCATGCCCAATAGGATTATATCGGTAATGCGTTCAGCACTCTCCGAGGGTCCCCGGCCACGGAAGCAGAAATCATTCCATGGGAAATCAAAGAAGTACTGCCGGAGAGCCTCCCAGTTCGCAGCGCCGAAGTGCCACAAGCGCCGCCGGCTAGGAGGATCGGGTGGCCGTACTGGAGAGATAGGTCAGGTGACAGAGATAAGTTTATGGTCGGAGGAGTCCAAAGGAGAGAAAAGATCAACAGTATAAGAAGAAGGGTTAGAAGTTAGAAACAAGTCAAGAATGTTGGGCCGATCTCTGATGCGATCCGGGATACGGGTGGGTTGCTGAACTAACTGCTCTAGGTCATTTAGGATAGAAAAGACGTAGGCTTGTTCACACCGCTGGGTCAGTAGTGTGAGAGGAGAGCCATTGGCGGTGGTGAACGTTTGAAATCTCCACAGGTAGTTTTCGAGAAAGGAGAAATGGATAGAATGTGTTCCACTGTACAGTTTAAATAGTCAAAGAATTTGAGATAGTTCTTAGAGTTAGGGGAAAGATAGACAGCACAGAAATATTTTGTAAGAGAATGACAGGAAAGTTTGAGGCTATAAAGTTGAGAATTCAGAGGAGTCGAAATCGGGAACACGAGAGCAAGTGAGTTTGTTGTGCACATATGCACAACATCCGCCTTTGGCTTTGAAACTAGGATAGAGAAGTAGGAGGATACAGAGAAGGGGCTGCTGGATGTTGCTGCAGACACCTGAGTTTCGGTGAGGAAGAGAAGATCAGGTTTGTAGGAGGAGAGATGGTGTTCAACAGAATGAAAGTTAGAGGAAAGTCCGCGAATGTTGCAGAAATCAATAGAAAGAGTAACAGGCCGGGGTCCAGGTAATTTTGTGGGGTCGTCAGGGGATGGTCGGTCGGGTGTGGGGGCATTTATGGTCCCCCCCCCCCCCCCCCCCCCCCCTGGTGACTCCGAGGCTGGGCTATAATTATTTATTTTATTTTTTATTTTTTTTGGTGTGGAAGAATGAAGTGTGGTGTGCATGTTTAGTGTAGTGAAGTGAATAGGATGAGAAGGTGTTTGTGAGAGCTAGCTGGATTGCTCTCAGTGTAAATGAGGCACAAAGAAAATCAGTAAGAGAGGCCAAGCCTGCATGAAGTACCCTAATATAAACACTCCCTGCGGGCATACCAATGAGGTAGCCTGTGCTAGCTAATCTAAACCTTGTTCAATACAACTCAGATATATTCAAATGAGCAAAGACTCACATGAATTGTGCGAACGAAGAATGTGGCGGAGCGCAGGCTACACTCGTCTAACCCGGTTGCCCGCGGGGAAGAGAAGGACGTGAGGACGCTTAGTACAAAGGAGTACAAAGGAAATCAAGCAACAACAGATCTAATGACCCTTCTAGGCTGCTTGTCCTCCAAAACACTGAGGATCAAGTGTCCAAACAGTGGTTTAGAGTGGGTAAGGGAACATTGGAAAGGGAACTACTGCCCTGCCACTAACGTGGCAGGACTAGGAAGTTAGTAGGGGACATATGGGTTAGTAACTGAGGGGAGGATAAAATAAAGTTATTCATTTACAAACGCAGTCAGTCGCGGGTTTGATGCGAGATATTTGTCTAGGCGGAATTTAAATGAATCAACGGTGCTGAAGTCTATAACGTCTCGGGGAAGCCCATTCCACAAGTTGACAACTCGATTGAAGAAGAAATTCTTAGATTCGTGTGAGTTAAAAGATTTACCAATAATTTTGCAACCGTTTCCCCGCGTGTAATTAGATTGGTCGATAGTGAAGTACTTACTACAGTTCATATTGTCGATGCCTTTGATGATTTTGAACACTTGAATTAATTCACCTCTTAATCTGCGCTGGGTTAAAGGAGATATATTTAATTCTCTAAGACGGTCTTTGTATGGTTTGTTCTTTAGGCTAGGTATCATTTTGGTAACTCTACGTTGAACTCGTTCTAGCTTGTTTATGTCTTTTTGGTAATAAGGGCACCAGCATTGAATGCAGTATTCCAGAAGAGGGCGGACTAAGGAATTGTAAAGGGTTAGGATTACGTCTTTGGATTTATGCTCAAATGATCTGCCTATAAAGCCAATTATTTTGTTTGCCTTCTTAACAACTTCTGAACATTGTTGACTCGGTTTTAGGTTACTCGATATTGTTACTCCCAGATCGGTTTCTCTGTTTACATTCTTATGCTGAGTGCCATTCATCGAATAGTTTGCTTTCTCATTTAGGTATCCGATATGTAGTACTTTACATTTATCCGCATTGAAATTCATTTGCCAAATTTGGGCCCAATGTGACAATTTATCTAGATTGTGTTGCATATCGTCAACTTGATCTTTTGAGAGTACGCTATTTGCAATTTTTGTATCGTCAGCAAATTTTGAGATTGTACAGGTGAGACCCTCATCTATGTCGTTGATGTAAATTAGAAAGATAATTGGTCCTAGTACCGATCCCTGGAGTACCCCGCTACTTACATTGGTCCATTTAGATGCCTTACCGTTTATGACTACTCTTTGCTTTCTGTCGCTGAGCCAATTTTCTATCCATTTCAACACAACCGTCTTGTATTCCATGCGCTTTTAGTTTTAGCAGTAAACGTTTGTGGGGAACTTTATCAAAGGCCTTTTGAAAATCAAGGTATATAATATCTACAGCTTTACTCTCATCGTAGAAGTTGAGGATATCATGGAAGAAGTCTAAGAGGTTTGTTAAACAGGAACGTTTTTACGAAAGCCGTGCTGAGTATCTTTAAGTATGTTATTTTCCTCTAAGTGATTTACGAGTCTGTCTCTTATGACCGTTTCTAGCATTTTACATACAACTGAGGTTAAGCTAATTGGACGATAGTTACTGGGTAGGGATTTGCTGCCTTTTTTGAATATCGGTGTTACGTTGGCTATCTTCCACTGATCAGGCATAGTTCCAGACTGCAAGGATTTATTGAATAGTAATGTCAGTGGTTTGGAGAGCTCATCCTTAGCTTCCTTTAGAACTCTAGGCGAGATTGTATCAGGTCCAGGCGTTTTATTTACCTTGAGTTTATCTAAACAATTCAATACTTCTCTCTCTGTAACGGTGATATTGCTTAGAACATCTGAATTATCAATCTGAATCGGCGATGGTGTAGGGATATCACTGAGGTCTTCTGTTGTAAAAACTGATGCAAAGAAGGTATTGAGGGCATTACTCATTTGTACTTCGTCTTTGGTGTATTCTCCATTTTCAGCGACTAACGGTCCAACAGTTGAAGTAACTACTTTTTTCTTTCTGATATAACTATAGAATTATTTCGGGTTTGTTTTACTTTGATTCGCAATATGTAACTCTAGGGTCTTTTTACTTTGCTTAATTATCTTTTGGCTTTGCGTCGTAGCTCTACAAATTTCACCCGTTCTTCGTCATTTTGTGAGGATTTTAATCTATCGTTAGCAAATTTTTAGCAAGCAGGCAGTTTGAAATATCTTTATTCCACCATTTGGGCTTATTATTATGGCCTGGACGCCGTATTTTCGATGGTATGCAGTCTTGCACTGCTTTTAGGTAAGTGGTTTCGAATAACTTCCAAGATGTATTTATGTCGTTATTGTTAATTAAAAAGCTCCAGTCAGTTTCTTTAAACATAGCTCTAAGTTTATGAAAGTTTGCTTTCTTGAAATTAGGGACTTTTTCGATGCTACTATTTGGTTTCGTTACTAGTAAAGTTTAAAGTGAAAGTTATCGTACGATGGTCTCTGTTACTGAATTCATCACCAACATTCAAATTCTCTATTAATTCTTCTTTTGTTGCAAGTACAATGTCAAGAACGTTATTACCACGGGTCGGTGTTCGAACAAATTGATAAAGCGAACTCTCTTGCAAGTTCGTATACAAGTCATGTCCGGAGTGTGAAGTAAGAGTATCACCCCACTTGGTCACAGGTAAATTAAAGTCGCCAAAAAATACGGTATCTTGTGAGTTACTTACATCTGCAATTTGTTCATAAATTTCTCTGTCAGTTTGCACTGATTGAGCTGGAGGTCTGTATATTAATGCAAGTATTATTTTTGTACCTTTATTATTCTTTATTAGCACAAAAGATGTGTCGACGTTCACAATTTGAGGTTTTGACAAGAGGGTCGGGTTAAGACTTTCTTTGATATATAATAAAACGCCACCTCCATTTTTATTTATTCGGCTGTTCTCCAAACATTACATAACCGGGAAGTGAATACTCTGCTAAAAAGTCTCTATCTACTGTATTGAGCCAAGATTCTGTTATACCAATCACATCATAATTTTCAGTAAACACTAGTTCCTCTAAATCTGAACATTTATTGCGTATGCTATGAGCGTTTGCATAGAAAACCTTTAAAGTTGCGGTTTTAGAACTCACAGAACGTTCTTTAATCAAATTTTTGGTTCTGATCGGATCTACATTTACATTCATGGCTGACATCGGTCCTTGGTCCGTTATCCCTGGCGGTTTTGAATTTGGGTCGTGTTGGTGGAGCTTTATCCAAATTCGCGGTTCTTGACAGATTAGAATCTTGACTACTTAGGGAGTAGCGTCGGGGATCCACACATGAGACATCCACCGAAATGGAAAGCTTAGTATAACAAAGTTTAAGTATATTTTTCTCTTTTATTTTTTACAAAGGTTTTTTTGTAGTGGGTACCCAATCATAAGACGATTCCATAAGAGAATTGGCGTTACACTTATGACGAGTACTCTGTTCTTCCCCGCGCGGTAGATTCAAACTGGCGACCGCGGGAGCTTGAACGGAGACTATTATGTTAATAGGCATATCGTCAATGATGGAGGGGCCACTATTAAATACACCACTTTGGATGATTCCAGTGCTATTCCACCTTCTCCACCTTCCTCTCTCATTCTAATGCCTAAAAGAAATATAATCTCTTCCAAGGATGTACTTTCCACCCTCTCTGGGCTTAATATTAAGAAGGCGTACGGACCGGACAGTGTTCCTCCTATTGTACTAAAAATATGTGCTTCTGTGCTGACTCCCCGCCTAGGCAAACTCTTCCGTCTCTGTCTCTCCTCTAACGTCTTCCCTTCTTGCTGGAAGTTTGCTCTCATTCAACCGGTCTCAAAGAAGGGTGACTGCTCTCAACCTCCACCTATCGTCGAATTGCTCTTATTTCTTGCATTTCCATGATAGAACTGATTTTCCAAATCTTTCTTCCAATCAATACGTACACTCTGGAACTTTCTCCCTCATCTGATTTTCCCTCACTTTATGATTAAACTCTTTCAAACTCTGTGCATCCAGACATAAGCTCTTTACTCTAACGTGTGACTTGGATTTGGCCCTGTCGCTCTTTTGTTGTATAGAAACATTTGATACAGGCAACTTTACGTTTTGTCTCCTATTTACACATATAACAAAATAAAATAAAATAATATATACACAATAATAAATAAAAAAAATAGCATAACACATTACATCTGACTATGGAAGCTATTCAGTCGTGGCCAACCCCTCGAGAACTAAATCGGCTTGCATTATATAGATAAATCCCACTTTAAATTAAATTGCATAGATAAATATATAGATAAATATAGATACACAGATACATTGAAAATTAGATAGCCAGACAGACTGATCAAAACACAGATAGAATACTGCCAAATTTTTTATACAGTAATAATACATCGGAAGCATTTAGAGGTCTAAGAAGACCGCCCCTCGTCACTAACAAGCCACACAGAAACTTTTTCTTTAATAAAGCCAGTTAATTAAAACATGTACTAGGGGTCATTAGGGTTCAATCTCACCCATAAGCCTTCCAGATTCCCGACTCTGTCGTGAAATTTTACCTAACCCCGTTTTGTTCCAACCACCCTACCAATTATTCCGAGTCAGAGAATATATGTTCTTTTTCGTTTCTATGACATTTTGGCGTCTCTCCTGAATTTAGTTTTAGCCAATCAATTGATCTCTACTTTCCTTTTTTGTTTGCTATCCCTTTCCTTTGCTTTGGGCTGGATTGTGATAAGAAATGTTCATAGTTACGGTATATAGTTATTATATGACGCAATGTCTTGTATACTCTCTCTCTCTCTCTCTCTCTCTCTAGTAACGTCACTTGCTGTGAAATTTGTATTTATATTTTGTTTTCAAAATAGATATTAGCATGTGATGTCTTATTGTTGATAAGTTAACAGTTAGTGATTATTGTTTGATAACATAAAGCCGAAGTCACACAAACAATTCAGTGGCAGATATTCTCGAAGTAAATAAACATAATGATAAAAGCTTTATATATGATGAGTCTATGTTCAATTACGATAATGTTATGAATAGTATATTATGATCACTACAAATTTTGTAGTGATGATAATCTTCAGCAGTTATATTACACTTGGCCATTAAGCTTGTTTGTGTGGCACCTGCTTAAACTCTATCGAAGAGATGGTCACAATAGATCTTATACAATTGCTACTTATTTAAACCTGCCTAATGCATTTGACACAGTGGATTATAATATTCTTGCAACTAAAGCTTGATAATTATGGAATCAGGGGTACATTAAATGATTGGTTTCAATCTTATCTTAGGAACCGAAACAATTATGTTAACTATAATGACAATAAATCAACTACTAAAATATGTTGTATGGTGTCCCACAGGGATCCATAATGGGACCTTTACTCTTTCTTGTACATGTAAATGACATGGTAAACTCTAGTAGACAACTGAAATGTATTTTTTTCGCTGATGACAGTACTTTGTATGCTAGCCATCAAGACCTTCATTCTTTGACACATATAGGTAACAATGAATTAACGAATGTAAATAAATGGATCATGAGTAACAAGCTAACATTAAATATTGATAAATCAAACTTCATAAACTTTCATAGGAAAACTATACCTCACAATGAAGGGTCATTGAAAATTAACAATACTAACCAAAGATAAAACACGAGGTTTAATGGAGTGATAGTCGACAAACAGATGTCTCGGACCTTGCATATTGAAAATAAACAAGCAATGCGGATAATCAATCTGACTCGTAATGTGTTTAACACTAAAGAATTGCAATGTGTATAGCATTCATTAGTATACCTTAATATTTGTATTTATTGGCATACTGTATGGGGCAATGTATGTAGCACTAAATTAAAATCACCAGCTGTGACTACACAACAACGTAACCTGTAAATCAAGGTATGAACACACACATCATTTGTTTTTAAGCTTCGGTTGCTTAAATTTAGTGATCTGAATACAAAATGCAGTGCTACGTGCGTATATAAATCTCTAAACAACCTTATACGTAATATTTTATTCCGGATCCGTGAACATGATAGATATAATTTAAGAGGAAACAATGTATTAGAAATTCCATATATGAAGTCGAGACAATCACAAACATTAATCGTGTATCATTCGAGTGAAGGTCTGGAATAAATTGCCCTCAGAGGTAAGAGAGAAAAAATACATCATTTTGTGTTAATAGATCGCAAAATAATGTTCTGCTGAATAAGTACTAACATGTATGTAAATGAATGTATTAGCAAATAATCTATGATAAAATTAATAATTCCATGAACAATTATTATATTGTACTGTTAATTTGTGTATATGCATATTTATCTGTGTGCGTGCATGTTTATATATGCTTAAATACGGTATAAGTGTGTGGAGGTGCATATGAATAAATGTATGTATGTTAATGTGTGTGTACATTATAGTCATGGGTGTATGTGTACAGTCATGTGTATATGAGTACATAGCTATAAGTATAGCTATAATTTGCACAAGTGTTTGTAAAGATATATGAGGATGTGTTTGTGAATGTGTGTTTGTGCACGAGTGTCTGTATAGTACAAACTTATGATATTATCCTGTAACATATTTGTATATTGCATAGAGTTTGTTTAAAGATATATATATATATATATATATATATATATATATATATATATATATATATATATATATGTTAGTAAAGACAGGTAATAAATTTTCTTTAATACATACGAGGTTGAAAGAAATGGCAATTTCTGCGTTGGAAATTTTATTATTCAAAGTTTCCAGGTCTCTGATGAGTTTTCGCTGGGTGGCAGGAAGTAGATGAAGGAGATGAGCAAAATTCATGGTGGTACAGGGTTACATAAATGTACATGATGATACAGGATATACGACGCGTTTCACTGGACAACCAGCATTATCAAGTAAGGAAGGAATGAAATAAAAGGTAAACAGGAAGGGTATATATAGAGGGTGGAGGATCAGAGGAGGAGGAAAACAGGGGGCAAAAGTCTGCTATTGGTGGAAGCGTAAACTAGGAGAGAGAAGGGGTTAACCGCTCCACGCATGCGCACTGGATGCGGGATGGTGGTCAGTAGGTGGGGTCGAAGCTGATTGGCTGCGTGTCGAGGGGCGTGGCCTAAGTTGTGTGGCGCCTGCAGAAGACGAAGCTGAAGGAGGTAGCGCGGGGGGCTGCGTCAAGGGCACCGGGGGGCGAGGAGGGGTGTTAGGTCCTGTAGGGTAGTGCCTTTTGGCAGAAGGAAGGATCTGAAGGTCCAGAGTTTGGTTGTTGATGTTGGGATGTAAGGCTTGGATATATAAAGCTTCGAGTATAGGTAATCTCCTTGGGTCACTTTCTTTATCGAGAATGGTGTGTTTCTCTAACTCGTTGCGTGTGAGGTGAGGGTGGTTAGGGGTGAGATAGTGGTCTTTGATGGCTCCAGCCTGAAGGTGAAGAGTTAACCGACGTGAAAGACGAGTCTGCGTCATACCAATATAGGAATGAGGTCCACAGTCCTCATAATTACAGGTATGTTGGTAAATGACGTGATCGTCGGTCATCGGGCTCTTTATCTTGGTGGAGGCTGGTTTGTTGCGGAGAACGAGGTTGGAGGTCTTGGGGGATTTGTAATAAATTATTAATTTGATTTTGTTTTCCGGGTTGGTTGGGTGGACATGCTTGGAGATTATTTCTTTTAAGACGGCCTCGTCATTTTTGTGTTCAGAGGACATGTAATTGCGGTAGAAGATCTTAATTTCATTGGGGGGGTCAATGTTGGGAGGGCTTTGAGTGTACCATTTTTCAAGATGGTGGTTGATGGTGCTGGAGATGTCGGAGTTGGAGTATCCGTTATTTACTAAAACTTGGGATAGTCTTTCTAGTTCCTGGTGGGTGTCGGCCCAGGTAGAGCAGTGCGTGAGGGCTCTCCTAACATAGGCGGAGATGGAGGATAGACCTTCTGGAGGATCTGGACCTTCAGATCCTTCCTTCTGCCAAAAGGCACTACCCTACAGGACCTAACACCCCTCCTCGCCCCCCGGTGCCCTTGACGCAGCCCCCCGCGCTACCTCCTTCAGCTTCGTCTTCTGCAGGCGCCACACAACTTAGGCCACGCCCCTCGACACGCAGCCAATCAGCTTCGACCCCACCTACTGACCACCATCCCGCATCCAGTGCGCATGCGTGGAGCGGTTTAACCCCTTCTCTCTCCTAGTTTACGCTTCCACCAATAGCAGACTTTTGCCCCCTGTTTTCCTCCTCCTCTGATCCTCCACCCTCTATATATACCCTTCCTGTTTACCTTTTATTTCATTCCTTCCTTACTTGATAATGCTGGTTGTCCAGTGAAACGCGTCGTATATCCTGTATCATCATGTACATTTATGTAACCCTGTACCACCATGAATTTTGCTCATCTCCTTCATCTACTTCCTGCCACCCAGCGAAAACTCATCAGAGACCTGGAAACTTTGAATAATAAAATTTCCAACGCAGAAATTGCCATTTCTTTCAACCTCGTATGTATTAAAGAAAATATATATATATATATACCTGTATGTGTGTTTGTGAAATTGCATGTGTGTATGTGTACGAATGATCGCTGTATGCATGATATGCTTGTCGGTTGATATGATTACAATTGTTAATTGATATCTATAGTAGCCACCATCAGAGAAGTACTAAAGTATGTAACATAGAGGTGCCTGAAGACAATGAAGCAACTTGGTTGAGCCCGAGAACTTTCAGACTTCTACTGTACTTCTCACTTCTATGCTTGTACTTCCTCTGTCCAATTACTCTTCCATCCTATTTTACTCCAGCCATCTGGTCTGGTCTGAGAGTTGGATTAGCCAATGTAACACTGTTCATTTATAATCCATTTGTATACAGTACACATGTTTTGGTTAAATAAAATTGTCTATTCTATTCTAAAAATATCCCGTGCTTACACTGTTTTAACACCGTCATTGCGATGGAGTGACTACGATATTATATTATCTAGTTAGCATTTGATTAGGAGACCGAAACAACTATAACATGAAGTCTTTCTATTAATGAAACATTTAATCATCGTTTATATTCCTGCATTGGACACATTGATGTATAATGTGCTTGATGTAATAAGGTATCGCTATGTGTATTTGATGTATAATGTATTGATAAATAATGTGCTTGATGTAATAAGGTATCGCTATGTGTATTTGATGTATAATGTATTGATGTATAATGTGCTTGTTGTAATAAGGTATCACTATATGTATTTGATGTATAATGTATTGATGTATAATGTGCTTGATGTAATAAGGTATTGCTATATGTATTTGATGTATAATGTATTGATGTATAATGTGCTTGATGTAATAAGGTATCGCTATATGTATTTGATGTATAATGTATTGATGTATAATGTGCTTGATGTAATAAGGTATCGCTATATGTATTTGATGTATAATGTATTGATGTATAATGTGCTTGATGTAATAAGGTATCGCTATATGTATTTGATGTATAATGTATTGATGTATAATGTGCTTGATGTAATAAGGTATCGCTATATGTATTTGATGTATAATGTATTGATGTATAATGTGCTTGATGTAATAAGGTATCGCTATATGTATTTGATGTATAATGTATTGATGTATAATGTGCTTGATGTAATAAGGTATCGCTATATGTATTTGATGTATAATGTGCTTGATGTAATAAGGTATCGCTATATGTATTTGATGTATAATGTATTGATGTATAATGTGCTTGATGTAATAAGGTATCGCTATGTGTATTTGTTTATTAATATATGTTCGTGTTTTATGAATAATAATAATATTATTATTATTGTAGTATTTAAACTGAAAATCACTGCTCAATTAGGGTATGAATAATTCGACAGTTTGAAAGTTCGCATATTTATTTAACAAATTTCCATGGTATCCGTAATCCGCATAACAATTGATTCTCTGTTCGGATCAAGATATAGGTTCAAACTATTATTTGCATACCTTCGATGGCTCAGTATAGATTGCACTTCGGAATTGTTACATTCCCATCACTACCTATCTGGACAATCGTTATTCAGAGTATTGACTCACTTCGACTCCGAGCCAAAGGCACATCACTAAATTCACAATGGTTAACAATACTATACTATAACTCTCCCTCAATGTGTCCTTGAATCACTTTAACAATATTAAGACCGTGGATTTAATCAATATTTACTCAAATCAACCTAACAATATCAGAAACGTGTATTCCTTTACATGGGATTAAATTACCTTAATCATATTAGACACGTTTAATCAATCCATAGGTATTTATATCACCTTGACCATACTAGTAAACAATTACGCAATCCGCGTTCTTAAATCCCTTTAACAATATTTAACACAATTACTAAATCAACAGTTATATATAGCATCTAGACAATATCAGAACGCTATGTAATTTATGTCACCTTAACAATGTTATAAACTATTATTTAACAAAGAGATCCTTAAAACTAGTTGATTAGATATTTATGCGCAATCGAAAGCATGCTGACGACGAGGTGAATATCTAATTAATATATGTTGTTTCCTTATAACATAAAGAGTATTACATAGGTTTGTGCTGAAGCCCTTCTGTGACGCTTCTGCATAGTAGCCACGTGCGGGCATGCACGCGCGTCGGCTGCCCAGCCGTTTAGAAACCGGCTGGCGGCAGCCGGCCGGCAGGCTTTTCCTTAGTATATATCCTACGACAATGTAACTAATGTCTGGGATATTCGTATGTTGTTTCACAGCTTGTAGCTGCCCTTATTCTTAACCAACGCATCTTAGTATATTTTATTCTCGATAGTTGATTGTTTCATTATAATATATAAGATGTAAGTCTAGTGAGGGCGGGAGGAGACAAGCGGGAGAGAGAGACCGGCTTGGGACGTTGCTTCGCTTGCCATCTTGGGACGAGCCTGAAGCGTTGCCATATGCATTTGATTGCAACGTTAGGCTTAGTTTTGACTCATGCACGGGGTAGAGGATTTTGACCCGGCAACTGTGTTGAGTGTTGCCAAGCATGGGATGTATTCTGCATGCCTAGGGCGGGGTCCAGACAGATTCAAGACTCAGAGCTCACCTCACTGTCGTACCCTTCGGACCCCCTTGATATCTATCCCTCTCAACCCCACTTAGAAACTTTCTCTCTTACTTTGTATACCTTCTTTCCACTACTTCACCAATCTATTTGATTATCCCATCCCCTTGATAGACCTTATATCTATTATTGTATTAACGACGAGCTCTCAGATAACTAGATAGGATTTGGGCCTTATGCAGAGATGTAATTGTTAATGAGACCTAGGAAGCTTTTTTGTTGTCTCATATTTGGTGGTTTCATGCTTGCTAGTGTGTTCTTGTGTCAGGTTAGCAGGGGCTAGACCGGAGGGGAGGCTTTTTGCGATCCTTTAAGTAAAGTCTGCTGGTGCGAGTCCTGTGGACCCGCACGACTTTACTAGGATACCCGTGGGAGTCTGGGGGCATTTTCTTGTCTGTGTCCCTGTGTGTCTAGTGTTGTGAGGGCCCTTGCCTAGTCCACTCAGCACTGCGCTACCACGTCTTGCTTTTGTTTTAGGGTCGCCAGGAGAGAGTCAGATATTTGCGATCTGAGTCTCTCAAGAGTGCACCCTTTCAATTAGAGTAATTTGGCGCACAGACTTGGGAACGTCCCTAGGCTAGAGCAGGTGGCTCAGCCCGGGTATCCGAAGCCTATATCCTTCCGGCTAGACCTCGGCCACCTGACAGATTAACAGCTAGGGGTTTATCATCTCTGTATGCTTGTTATTGTGCCACAGTTTACCGTTTTTGTGAGCATTGTGAGTCAGGGTGTGGCTTAGAGACTCTGTCCGAGCAGGCTTGCCTGACTAAGAGTGAGAAGCACACCTGTGTGGGGTTATGTTGCGAGTTACTGCCTTTATTTAATTATACCTATGCCATTATACACTGTATGGCCTATCACTAGTATTTATTCCTGCTTATGAGTTAAGAGTTCTCTAAATCCGTAACGTACTTTCTTTGCTAAGCATCAGATCCTACAGTAGCCGCATGCAGTTTAGAGACCCGCATCTTGTCTACCTGTACGATGTTTTGAGGACTGTTTGCTTTCACCTTCTTTCACGCAGGGGTGTTTAGTTGTATTAATTAACGTAACGTTAAATGTACTTTCTTCTAGTTTGTTATTAAATTGTTTCTGCAATTTAATTCCGTTATCTATCTTTTCCTTGAAGCTTTAAGTCAACTTAATTGTGTGATCTTTTATATAGCCTGCTTGACTATCAGCAGTCTATAGTGCGTGCACCCTGTAACCGAGTCATAGGATACCTCGTTGTCCAGGCAGGACTCTTGACGGTTTAGGGTGGTTTGTTGCCTGTGTTTATAGATAAGGGTTGGATCTAGCGTTTTCCGTTGTTGCTTGTTGCCGCATACCTAGTCCAATAGAAAGAGCCCAGTGTTTATATATCCCAGGACGTAACACTTCTCTAACTATTTCTCCAGCTAGGTCTAGCGGCTCTACAGTAGCCTATGTTGCAAATACCAAACCCTGGAAAACTGCTCAGGTAACCCTAGTTATCTCAGTTACATGGGCTATATCAATTATTTCCCCTCATAGCTTTATCCCGAAGAACTCTCACTTAATATTAACCCTATCTTTATATAAGACACTATTAGATCCTGTACTATTGCTAGCTAATTGGCTGAGTGCCTTACTAACAAGAACAGCTATATCTCTCAACACTTCATCTCTTTATTTCATCATTTGTCTAAGCTGTTTCTCTTTTGTTGTCCTTTAAGGAAACATATATTTTGTTGTTGGAACACAGAGTCTCAGTCTAGCATATAACATCATTGGTAAGTCTGTTCGGGCACATATTATAAGGGTCCTTTACAAAATATGAAGGAAGTTCTTTTCTGGTTGCGATACTTCAGAGCTGGCCAATACTTCAGGTCCATCTTCTCGTTACCATCCACCACCAAGTTACAAACTTGAATCGCTTGGCTTATAGTGAGAGGGCTAGCAATATGTCGGCAGGCATCAGGAAATTTCAGGTGTATCTGTGACAAGGGTGGCCGTTGTACTGGATCCCGGCTTGTCTTGTATTAATCAGGGCTTGGGTGCTTTAGGTCTGGAACAAGCTCTGGGTTTACTCCTCCATGAGTGCCAAGGTGGCTAAGTGGAGTGTTTTTGCTGAGAGGTGCCAATGTGTTCCGGGCGAGTGCCCATCTTCGCCTGCTTGCTGAGATGCCACCCACCTCCCTCATGCAATGCGGACCTGTGATTGGTCGAGCCACGCGCTCGGGCGGGGTTATACCAGCCCGCTCGTTTTGAATCTCAGTATCCTTCATCTGCCACGTCTCATCCCCGTAATATTTTCCTGGAAGCTTATTAGAGACGTTTTTTAGTGGCTGATGGGAGTAAGAGGGTGGTACCATTGTAGTTGAACGTTTGTGACCAGGATGGAATATATGGGTGTGAACTGAGGGCAAGCTATGAGGCGAGCGTTTGGGGGAGGATACGAGGTGAGTGTCGTGGTGCGCCATAGGAGGCTGGTGATTGGTCGAGAGTGTGGGAGTGCCAGGGTGTTCCCAGGGACAAGATTTAAGGGGTAAACCTTGCTGGTACACCTGAGCTAATCCTGTTTCCTGATTGGTTGACAGGATTACTCCTTCAATTATTATTACTTATATTTTGTTTATGTTATATATGACCTGTGGTGTAATGGTAGCACATCCGATGCACAAATAAATTGTTCCAGGATCAATTCCCGAGCAGGGCTAGACGTAGGGTCAGTTCCCTTACACTTTATGCCTTAGTTCGCTTAACGGTATATAGGAACCTTGAGTCAGTGGACATTGGTGATATACAGCTGGCTCAATGCATTACTTTACTGTAAAATAACTGCTAGAGCTTTTTCTTAATCCATTCAGTACCGGTGATGTACTTTTTATCATATTATGGCAATCATATTGGGTGCTTTAGGTCTGGAACAAGCTCTGGGGTTTAACTATTAGACAATTGTATTCAGCTTAGAAAGGATATTTGGTAGCTAAGAGGACTGATTGAGATAGTCTGTAGCCTTTAAAACAATTGACATCCTACCTAAGCGGAACACAGTCATCTAATAGGCTAGTTGCCAGAATATAATGAAAATAAATTAAGTCACCGGTACTGAATTGGTTAAATGTTGCTTCAACCTGTATGTGTATACAAATATGTTAAACAGTAATGTTCGCCGTAAGTAATGAGGTAAGTGGTTTATATATAATGTGGGGTTAAAGAATACCTTGAGCCAACTGGACCATCCTGGTAAGTAAACTGTAGTTAATATTACATTAGCCCTTGGCTGTGTACCCCACTATATAACTAACCCAAGATATCCACCACACGCTCCAAAGGGTTATGTTAGGGTGATGAACACAGCTTACCATCACAATTATGCTTGACTTTACTATGGCTCTGTTTCATATACATCATCATCAACAGTCTCTGTATTTATGTAACACCCACCCACAAATACAATGTTTCTCCCTCTTACATACACACACACACACACAGAGTTCCACATAAAACATGCAATAAGGTGAGAGAGAAGAGAGATAGACGGGGTGTCGAGTGAAGGAATTTTCATTATCTCCAAGTGTCAAGTCGGCACAAGCCTAGATCTTTCTTTCCCTTGTTTGCAGCAGTCTACTATTCACTCTCTAATTTGTTTCCTTCAGCCATTCTAGTTTACATTGTTTATTTCATTATCTTTGTTCACTACTGAAACTGTGAATATATGGGTATTCTTTCACTGCAGTGCAACTATTTTTAACCCATACAGCTTCAACTGGTTAGGAGTTACCGTTACACAGCAATAATAATGTATATTAATCATCAGCCACATAGTATATACGGAAACGTTTCATTCTCTTCTTCATACCATGAGATATACGTATCACCAAGATGTGTATATCTAAAACACCTCACAACAAAATAAGCCAAGAATGATTTACGCTAGTGTATACGAGTGAGAGTCCTAAAACCGCGATCATATACGCTTGGGCTCTTATATTCATAAACAAAAAACTATTGACGAAATACAAATTATGATCAAAGTTTTGGAAAGTGCGTTAAATGTACTTGTCATTTCACATACGAAAACCTATTGTCATCACTGAATATTCTGATTTATGATTGTACAAGTCCGAAATATGTTGAAAAACAAACACAATTTAGTGAAATATAAGAGATTGTACTAAATATAATTGATGTTGCTGAAAATCGATGCAGAGTGATTAGTTTGGTTACCTATGAATCATTTTCATTCACTGCATACGGATTGTTATATTATTCATATAAAACAACCATTGATAGTTAAATTCAAATGACACTGGGAATGAGCGTCAACAATGCTTCTAGTTTTATATAAACAAGTATTGTTCAGTATATAACGGTGAAATCTCAGAAAAATATTGAAATAATTCTTATACATCGATTTCCAATGTGATAATTATATAATCATAATAGATTGCATGTAGAGGCGATTATTGTGGGTTAAACAGAGTGATAACATACGTGTATTGTTTTGCAGTAGTCAAATTACCGCTTGAGAGTGAACGGTAGAAACAAAAAGTTTCCAAGAAACTTAAGCAAGCGTGAGAGAACTTATTATCTTTTGAAGAAGATACTCTTTTTTTACTCCCTCATGATCCCCTGCCCCTTCTTGGGGGCACGAGTCATAATATTAGTTGGTATTTGCTTAGTTTTGTCTTTGTTGTTTTACTGGTGTTGTTTTTGTTTTCTTGAATTAATTTGTCCATGTGCTGATGTTTTGTCCCTATTTTGCATTGTGTTCCAGTGTGTCTGTCTCTTCGTTAGTTATTTTATGTGTAGTTACACATGAATATTTTTACATAAAGTGTACACAAGCGTTCTAGTATAAATGAGTGACCTTTTTTCCTCTTACATTTCACGGCATTGCTATTATGTGTTTTCTATGTATGTTGGACAGTACAATACTAAACCCCTTCTGAACCGGCTATGTCTTTTTCATTATGTTTTAGATACATTTAATCGATTTTATGAAGCTTAGGAAGAATATATGGTAGCCAAAATGATGAATGGATATATTCTGCAGCCTTTTAATGGTGGACGTCCTTCTTAAGCTTAATATAATCGTCAAATGTTTTCCAGAATATAAGGAAAAGGATGTCATAAGAGGTGAATGGGAATGGTAGTGCACTTGTGGACGTATGTGTAGGGAGGAGGCTGTGGATAGCCAACACCTTCTTCCGACACAGAATGATCCACAGGTACACGTGGAAACGGATGTTGACGATGAAGGATAAGACAGTGGTGGAACGAAAGTCATTGATTGATTATGTATGTGTGGATGAACGAATGAAGAAATCTGTGATGGATGCTAGGGTCTATAGGGGTATTGGAGGGGGTCTGTCTGATCATTATGTAGTGGTAGCTAAGGTTAGGATACAAAAGAAGTGGGTGAGGAGAGCGGGAGGGAGGCGAGAGGAGGGTGGAATGGAGAGGAGGGTGGAGAGGTTGCAGGAGGAGGAAATCAGGGAGGAGTACAGGAGAGCAGTGGAAAGACGACTAGGTGGGTTCGATCTGGAAGTTATGGAGGAAGTGGAGGAGATGAGCAAGGTGTTTAAGGATGAGATCTGTGCAGCATGTGAGGAGGTGTGTGGAGTGAGGAGAAGAGGGAGGGGAGTGAAAGGTACAGCATGGTGGACAGAAGAGGTAAGAATAGCTGTGGAAGAAAAGAAGAAAGCATATAGAGTGTGGTTGGGTAGTAGAGGGAATGAAGATTCCGAGAGACAGAAACGAGCGAGGTACGTGGAGAGTAAGAGGGTGGTGAAGAGAGTAGTGAAGGAAAGTAAGAGAAGAGTAGATGAGGAATTTGGAAGGAATCTGAGTGTAAAATGGAGGGAGAGTAAGAAACTGTTCTGGAAAGAAGTCAAGAAAGTTAGGGAAGGTAGCAAGGGAAACAGTAAGGGTGTGAAAGATAAGAATGGGAGAATGCTAGCCGAGAAGCAAGAGAGAGTCGAAAGATGGAGGGAGTACTTCAGTGAGTTGCTAAATGAAAGGAATGAAGAGCCAGCAAACATAGCTGGATATGGTATGGGAGGGAGAAGAAGAGAAGTAGTGGAGGAGGAGGTGGGGATCAGGAGGTCAGAAGTGTGGGAAGCCATGAAAAGAGTGAAGTTGGGGAAAGCACCAGGAACAGATGGAGTGTGTGGGGAAATGTTGAGGTATGGTGGTGAGATAGTGATAGAATGGGTATGGAAAATGTGCAAACTAGCATGGGAGAAGGGGAGGGCACCCGATGACTGGAAGACTGGCATAATAGTCCCCTATATAAGGGCAAAGGAGAAAGAGGAGTGTGTGGTAACCACCGAGGAATATGTCTTCTAAGCGTAGTAGGGAAGGTATACAGTAGGGTAGTGATTGAGAGAGTGAGAGTGAGAACGGAGAAATGGATAGGCGACGAGCAGGGAGGTTTTAGGAAGGGAAGAGGATGTGTAGATCAGATTTTTACCCTGAATTGTGTTGTGGAGAAGTATCTGGAGAAGAAACAAAAGGTGTATGTTGCCTTTATGGACTTGGAGAAGGCCTATGACAGAGTGGATAGAGAAGGTTTGTGGAAAGTACTTAGAATATACGGAGTAGAGGGCAAGTTGCTGAAAGCAGTGAAGAGCATGTATGAGGGTGCAAAGGCGGCAGTACGTGTGGAGAGTGAGCAGAGCGAGTTCTTTGACCTGAATGTTGGTTTGAAACAGGGGTGTGTGATGTCCCCGTGGTTGTTTACTGTATATATGGATGGAGTTATGAAAGAAATACTATCAAGAGCAGTGGATGTTGGTGTATCGCTGAAAAGGGAGGGAATTGAGTGGAAGCTACCTATACTGCTGTTTGCGGATGATACAGTTCTGATGAGTGATAATGAATGGGAGTTGCAGGGTCTGGTAAATGAGTTTGGAACAGTGTGCGAAAAACGGAATTTGAAGGTAAATACGGGGAAGATCAAGGTTATGGTCTTCGAAAGGGGTGAAGTCACAGAGTGTGAGGTGAAGCTGAACGGTCAGGCTATGGAGATCGTCAACTCTTTTAAGTATCTGGGCAGTGTGTTGAGTAAAGATGGGACTATGGATGAAGAGGTGCGGGAGAGGGTACAACAGGGAAGAGGGTTGTAGGAACGCTAAAAGCAGTAACAAGAAATAGGGTGGTCAGTATGGAAGTGAAGAAGTCCTTGCATGACAGTGTGGTAATCCCGACACTGACTTAGTTCGAATCACGCAAGGGGTAGAGGATTTGACCCGGCAACTTGAGTGTTGCCAAGCATGGGATGTATTCGCATGCAGGGGTGGGGTCCAGACAGATTCAAGGACAAAGCAACAAAGTGACGGCCCCCAGTCGTCTTACCCTGGATCCCCTTATATCTATCCTCTCAACCCCAATTAGAAATCAAAGGTTGTGGCGTTTCAGGCAGCTTCCAACTATTTATTACGCAATCCCCTTGATAGCAATCTTATGATAACGACGAGCTCTCAGAATTAGATAGGATTTTGGGCCTTATGCAGAGATTCATAATTGTTAATGAGACCTAGGAAGCTTTTTGTTGTCTCATATTTGGTGGTTTTCATGCTTGCTAGTGTGTTCTTGTGGCAGGGGGGAGCAGGGGACCGAGAAAACCGGAGGGGAGGTTTTTGCGATCCTTTAAGTGAAAGTCTGCTGGTGCGAGTCCTGTGGACCTGCACGACTTTACTAGGATACCCGTGGGAGTCTGGGGGGCATTTTCTTGGTCTGTGTGCCTGTGTGTCTAGGTTAAGTGAATGCAGAAAAGGATATAGGAGTAGTGATAGACAATGGTTAAATTTATCAGAACATTTAGCGGAAAAAGATAAACCAAAGCCAATCGAATTTTAGGGCTGATAAGGAGGACATTGTTTGTCACTTGACGAAGAAATCTCAGGAATCTCTATACAGCGCTGGACTTGGAGGCCGCACCTGGAATATGCGAACTCCAGGTGTGGGATCCATATATACGGTATATTATATTAACTTCATACAATATATATATTCTGTTGCGCCCGACATTTTTTTTTTTTTTTTTTTTTTTTTTTTTAAAAGGACCTCCGTCTACGTATTGGGAAAAACCTGTTATCCTCCGGCAAATTGTGGGGTTGAGGTGAGGCGAAGTAAGGGGGACAGTGATATGAAGGAGGATTGCAATGTTTTTTATAATACGTGTTGCTAGACCAAACGCGCGAGCAAACCTGTTGGCTTTCAAACCATACCGGACATATATCCCTTTTATTAATGATGCATCCACCACATGTTACATCAAAAATTAAAGTTTATGTTTGTTTTACCCTACTGTGGAAAAAGACCTTTCGGGATTACACCACTCCTGCCGGGGCCTCACGCAAGTGGCATGACCCAGTCCTGTCGAACTGAGCTCAGGACGTGGTGGCATTGCCCCGGAGGATTAGCCATCCCTAGGTCTCTTGCTTGAGCCAGAGGGGTTTTCCCGGGGTGTCTCCTGAAACTTCTCTGAATTTTTACGGCCTATTTCATTTCACCATCTTAAGGGTGGTAGGGCCGAAGAACTCCCGAAAGTTTCGTAATGCCAGGGGCTCGAAACTGATGAATTTCTCGGCTGATGGCTTGATTATTTTTCTCGATTTTTATTTTCTGCTATCCAGGGCCAGGCTTGCACCTGCTTCGTCGGCGTTTCTGGCCGGCGTTTGGGTTGTGGAAGAAAGTTCGTCAACACATGTGGCATCCCACACGAGGCACCGGCCATTCTTTGTTAAGGGGTAAGTGGGTCATCCCTTTTCGGCCGTTTGCCGTCTTCTCTGTGAAGTCCATGTGGTCTCGAGGATTGATGTTACAGTTAGCACTCTGCAGGGACCGTTTTATGACATTCATTTAGTGCAGGAGAAGTTGGTCATGGCAGGCCTGGCCTGCGTTGTAATTACATGACAAGGAACATTTGGTGTGACCTTGAGCATCCATCCTCCCATCCACCACTTGCAAAAAGGTGTGTGGGTGGGACAAACTGCACTCACCCACTCTGAGCGCCCGATGGCGACCGGAGCACATCAGCATCCAAGTGAGTTCCAAGACGGTGGGGATGGGGATGGCGTGTAACCACAAGCCCACTCTCCGAATATACGGGGGGCGCTCTGCCTGGAGGCGTGCTTTTGCAAACCTGGGTATGCATTGGTTAGGAGGATTTTCTTGAGTGTTCTTCGCCAGATGGTATCCCACGCTTTCTGCTTGCTCCTGGAGAAGTACATGAGGCTCCTCCCTCAAACTACATGTACTTACGTTTCCAGTGTGTTAATCGCTGCTGGTTACGTCACCGTTAAGTGTCATTCCGGGGTTTAGAATAAAGGATGGACAATACGAGGTCGTTGGTCGCGATGAGGGAAGATAAAGGCTGGGGAGGCAATATCCGAGGCTCTCCGTATCAGTAGTTGGATGGGTGACCGCCTGGTACCAGCACACAGCTGCTGGGTGGGTTGGGGGGGGCGACTGTACCCGCAGGCAGTAGCTGGATGGAGTTGAACGACCCAGTACCAACACAGATTGGATGTTGCCAACACATATAGGGGGTGGGTGGACAATCTTCCCTGGCTTGCCAACCACTGGTTGTTTGTAAGTAGCCCCAGGAGTGTTGAACAAACTCCAAATCCCTGTGTTAGTTCCGTCTCACTGCAGACAAAAATGAGTACGGTTGGGACACGGTGTAACTCAGGGCCAGCAAATAGAGATCCAAAGGGGAACGTCCTTGTCAGGCAGGAGGTTGAGCTTCCTGCATAGACGGCAATCAAAAGGAACTACTAATACTAGGATTGTGATGTATCGAACTGGAGAACGTGGCTAAACCACATGTGGTCGGGATTGCTCACCCACTACCTGTAACTGTTGTGTCATTGGGTACCTGACGTATTGCTCTCGTGTTAGCACTGTGCTGTCCCACCCAGAAATAAAAAGTGGGTTGGTACCTGAGAGTGGGTGAAGGTGTAGAAAGGGACGGCCTTGGCTTCATAGGTCGTATCCTGGGAGTAAGATTTCGATTACATGTCTCCACCAGTTTCTATATTCTCCGGCTAGGAGAGGATCGCATATGTGTCTGTCTGTCCTGCCTGTTCCTCCATTCCTAGCCCAGAAACAAAGCACGAACGTCACGCAAGGTTGAGGCCCAGTAAAAGCCCGAACGCCTTCCATCTCCTGGACTACAATTTGAAGCTTCCTCACCCCCATACTACTGTTCCCCCCCCTGTCCAAAAAACTCTGTAGTATTCCGGAGGCAGTGGAGGGTGATCAAAATTATGTACTGTCTCACCATTTCTATAGTCCTCCCAATCCAATAGTGGAACAACACACTTTGCACGTTGTTTAAAAGATAAGACGGAGGCAAACAGTTCAAAGGTATAAATAAAAAAAGGCCCCGGAGAGTGTCGTCATAGTTTCATATTCACAAAACGAAAGTTGGGGTAACACGTTTCAGAGGATGAGCCCTTTTTGTTTACCTCCACTGAATGCCTAGGCGTTTCAGCAGCAATGTCCAACTATACTTGTGTACAATGTCTATTGGTAGGGAAAACATTTGACACGTATGTGTAGAAACAGAAAATCTAAATCTAATCTTCATATTGATAGTTTGGTTTCTTTTTACATCACTCGACAATTTTTCTATTGAAAATGCATATTTTGCTTAACTTAATTTGACACTGGTAGGACACGTGTGAAAATATCCAGCAAAAAATAGAACAAGGTAAAGGTTGTATTGTAGACGGTATATTTGATCTGGAATTTAATGATTAAGCAACACAAATCAATGTTAAGCATATTTATATTCAACTCTTAAAATGCTATCCACGGGGCCGGCTATATGTTGTTTAGGCATTCTTTTAAACCGTTTAACATAGCAGCCATAACTTTCAACTTATGGGCAACTTTCCATTTTGTTTTTATCATACATATAAAAAAGCCCCCCCCCCACGCAAACGAAAAACAGAACACAGCGAAAAAAAACAAAAAGGTAGACTAAACAAGTTGGACATTGAGACTTCCAGTAGTTCACAGTGTTGCCGTAGCATGTTACACTGGTGAAGCATGAGAGGTTGCACAGCGTTGACAATATGTGTTGTGATTGTCAGCAAAGACCACCATTCATGCCTCTTATCAAACAATTGCCTGCACAGACTGCAACCCATTTTTGTTTTAGCAGTGTCCTGTTGTGCCTCGCAAGATTTCACCATTGCTTTTAAACAAAATAAAGTATGTTAAAATTGATTATTGTTCTTAGTGATTATGCTTTGCTTGGTCTAAATTGACTAGGCTAAATGACATTGATATAGAGAAGTTAAATTAGGTTACGCAGGCTACAGGGTGAGGTTAGGTAGAACTTTGAGGTTTGAGATAGTTTTATTTTGTTTGTATTGAGAATCGAAAACTGTGTAACTCCTCGAAGGCAAAGAGAGAATAATGCATGATTGCATGGCAAAAACACATGGAAGATAAGATACACCATAGGACGCGGCGCTAGTGAGGATCGGGCCATGAGTGTTCATTCGTCTACTTTTGGAGGTCGTGCCCTGCGGTATGTAGGTACATGGTCGTATAATGTTAGGTTTGAATATACGAGTATTTGTATAGATCTTCTGTTACATTTTTGGGAGTGAGTGTTTATAAGACGCGATTAATCGACCGTTACATAATATAATGGTTTAGTTGTTACACATCACCAATATTTAAATTAAGGCGCTGCTAGATATAGTGTTAAGATTTGGCAGAAGCGTCTATAATCATTGATCGAACTATTTATGTGTATTTAATATCACTCGCTTATAAATGTATGGCTTTACAAATACTGGTGTTAGGTGGGAGTAGAGATTTAGGAATGCTTATGTTCCGGGCTTGTGGGGGAGTCCAGAGTTCGAATCCGCGGGGAGGAGGACCATATGCTTTCATTAATTTATTCAAGTGCATTGGGGTTTGTAATTGATAATTAATGTAAGAACGGTGGTGGTATTCCAAATCTACAATGCTATGCCACCATCATGAGGTATCTTTTACTGGTCCAAAGTACTTCCATTTATTATACTTTGCCGTTACATTTTTATACTGTATGTTCTTGGCAACGCTTGTGGGATCGATACTTTTGTCAGGCTTACATAGTTGTCGGTTAAAGTGTATGTGATGTATATAGATCTAAGTATACTCAGGCAGTACGATACCGAACCATCTGCTGTGGGGTGGGCCGAACTCGAGGATAGACGGCCCGCGAAAATAAAAACAATGTTGTAAAGTTACCAATTATTAGGAGTGTCCGGGGTCAGGCTTTCGTGTTCCCTCACCCCTTAGTCTGATCTCGGAATGAGTAGGAAGAGAAAGAATGTTTACAGAGAGAGATGAGGAGTGCATGGTATATGTAAATATACAAAGAGCCGCGTGAATTGGTGTTTGGTGTTTATTTCATAATGTGGTAGACACGTTGTAGTGTCTGTTACAAATTATCTTTTGGTAAATCTATCCCTCCATCTGTGCCTTATGTCTCTAATTTCCTTTGCGTCGGGGCCTGTTCAATATGTCCGCGGTTGAGTGGACGGCGCACATTGTTTCACTTTCTCACCATCGTGGAAACTTCCGGTGGTCCTCAGAGGTTGTGCACACGAGTCTTATCTGGTTGCCTTATCTCTGCGTGTGGTTAGAGAGATTTTTATGGAGAATGATCTCTACTGAGTTAGGGACTGGTAGCACCTTAATTCCCATCCATTCATACGCCAGGACGACCCTCAACGCTGTACACATTACTCCATGTACGTTTGTTCAGGAAATGCCCACAAGCCAGCCGAATCCTTGCTGCAATTGACGGCGGAGACGAAAAACGGTGAAGTCGTACGATGAAGCATAGAACGTCTTAAATTCTGAGTATAAAATACTATTTCCGAATTGGAAGGCAGGAGAAAGGAAAACCCCCCCCCTTGTTAACTTTAATGCTTCCAGAAACCGCAATTTCTCCATCATATCTACCCGTCAGGATCTCCCAGCGGGACTATCCCTTATTAGTTCAACAATACAAAAATCAACCCTTCATCTTCGCTCAATATTCTTGGTGTCTCTTTTTCTTCTGCTCTCATTGGAAGGACCATATTACCAGTCTTGCAAAGGCCGCCTCCCAGAAGCTGGGTGTGCTCAACCGCCTTAGGGGTTTCTTTTCCCAACGCACAGCTTCTTGCTCTGTACAGGGGCATAGTGCGCCCTTGTATTGAGTATTGTTCACATGTGTGGGGAGGTTCATCTCACACTGCTCTCCTAGACAAAGTTGAAAGGAAGGCCTTTCGTATCATTAACTCCGTCCACTCACCAACTCTGCAATCTCTCTCTCTTCGACGCAATGTTGCATCTCTCTTGCTATTCATCGCTACTATAATAATCAGTGTTCCTCAGTGCTATGCCAGAGCATACCACCTCCTTTACGTAGGGCACGTGGTACCCGTCTTGCAACTCAATCCCACCCCTACTCTGTGCAACTCTCCAACCCTAGAGTGAAACGTTACTCTCAAACTTTCTTCTACTCAACAGCTTAGCTCTGGAACTCTCTCCCAGAATCAGTCTTTCCCTCTTCCTATGACTTAAATTGCTTCAAACTCCGTGTGTCCAGGCATTTTGGATCGAACGTCCCTTGATTTTGGCCCTGTCACTCTTTCAACTATGGGGGAGGCACTCGCTATAGGCAGTTATGCCTTTTGCCTCCCTCAATCACATAGAAAAAAAAAAAAAAAAAAAAGAAAAAAAGTGTATGATAAAGACAAATTAAGCTGCCTATAACAAGTGTCTCCCCCAAAGGTGAAAGAGTGACAGAGCCAAGTTAAGGGTGGTTGGTGTATTTGTGTTTTGGTGTATTGGAATAAAGTGTGGTGTGTTTGTTTAGTGTAGTGTAGTGAATAGGGGAAGGTGTTGGTGAGAGCTTTCTGGATTACTATCAGTGTAGGTGAGATACAAACAGAAACAGTGAAACAGGAGTTCCAGCAACTCCTTATCACATTGTCTATGAGGCCTCCCCTGGGTATTGCTCTGCTCGATTGATGTCTATAATCTTCCATAAAGTTCAATATAAATATGGAACATACAGTTTATCCTTATTCCACCTCATTATTATCTTGACTGTATTTGGTATTTAAAGGGTTGGCAGACTAGTTCGCTTACAGATCATGTTCGTTCACAAATCTTTTGCATTTACTTAAAAGTTGATTAGGTTGGATTAGATCAAAATCAAATCAAAGATAGTTTATGTTAGATTAAGTTAAGCTTGGTTGGCTAGACGTGGTCTATATAGATTAAAGATAGGTTAAGTGGAAAAAACTACTATCTGAAGTTAGCGAAATAACTATGGGCAGAGTGACATTGGCCAGTTCATCGTAATTCATCTAACGTATGATACTCCTAATAAATTATGTTCATGGGTTGAGTGTGTTAGTGTTATTGTTATGATGGATGTCCACCTCCTGAACAACCTGACAGGTCCCCAGTTGGTGCTCGTAATAATACAGTTAAGTAACAGTCAGTGCAGCATTACCCCTCTACCGGATTATTCTCTCTCTCTCTCTCTCTCTCTCTCTCTCTCTCTCTCTCTCTCTCTCTCTCTCTCTCTCTCTCTCTCTCTCTCTCTCTCTCTCTCTCTGGCTCTCTCTCTCTCTCTCTCTCTCTCTCTCTCTCGCTCTTCCTCTCTCTCTCTCTCTCTCTCTCTCTCTCTCTCCTCTATCTCTCTCCATCTCTCTTCTCGTATCTCTCTCTACTCTCTCGGCTCTCTCTGTCTCTCTCTATCTCTCTCTCTCTCTGTCTGTTGGATATTCGTGTCTGGTATGTCAGTATGCTAATATACCTTGTTCCAATTAAGTAGGATATACATCTTGATCTCTAGCCTCTATATCACTAAAAGGACTAAAGGATATGGGCTGTAAATTTCCACACCTATTTCCTGGCCGACACTTCCCAATTGGTAGACATATTAGCCCGATTACTCTAGTGGTTAGTGAGATTTAGAGGTTAATGTTCAAGAGTTTTGGCCTACTTACTTGGTATAGGGTATATAATACTATAATTTCTGTCACTATAGTCTGTTTCTTTCTAGCTGATGGTAAATGTCTATCTCGCCACCCTGATTGCTCGGCTATTTCCAAGATATTGTTGCAAAATGTGATGCCAATTATGAAAAATATTGATTATAGGGTGAGAGCTGGTCCTGTCCAGAGTGAGGTTTGGCATCCTCTATCCAGCTTCAGCCGTTTCTGTTGTCTATTGTCCTGTAATTACTTTTCCTACTTCGGGGGAGGGAATTTAGGAATCCTCTTTCCCTTGTAAAATTCACCTACTAAGGGGCGAGGGAACACGAATGTGATCCTAAACCCTAAGAACTTTAAATGTTGGTTCTGTTTGGGGTCTGTCTCGAGTCGGCCCCCCTCAGATATGGGGTATGGGCCTGAGTATATACATGCATGCAATTATGAAACAGCAGTATAATAGTTTTCCATAAAGAATAGATAAATCACATGCTAAGGGATTCAATTTACCATCAGCTGGAGAAAAACAGACTATACGATCACCATTACAATAAGTTTGGTATTACGAGACCTCGTCCTCTGTGAGAAGTCGGCAACTAACTAACTGGAGGATTCAGTCGTTTATGGGAAGAGGGTATATGTATTGTCCGATTTATTTAGGTATTTATTATTTTGTTTTTAGTTTCCTTTCTAGACTTCCGTCAAGCTTAACCCATGGGCTACGACCGTCCTCATATGAGTCCGTACTAGTGGACGGCGACCGTCCTCATATGAACCGTGTATATAAACACATACGAAAACCGCGGGTTATGAGTCAGGCGGCAACAAAGTGGTGTGCAAGTAGTGGTGGTTGGCAACTCTCGATACCACCACCCGGCACACCCCAGCCGTGCGCGGGCAAGCAGTACACAAGCACTTGCCATGGAGCCTATACGTCGCTCTCCCACGCCGCCTGTTGACACAACCACTGCCGCCCGGGCTACCACCACCACCACCACCACCACTTCTGCTGCTGCCTCTACTACAGCAGGGCCCTCTGCTGCAACAAGGTGCGGGGGCCACTGGGGGGGGGGAGAGGGAAGGGCATGGCTTCTCAACAGGGACGAACGAAAAATCTCCCATCTGTCTCTACCACCACCGCGCCACCACCACCACCACCGCCATCTGCCCCTGCCACCCGCGCCACTGCCACCCCTGCCGCTGCCACCCCAGCCGTGCGCGGGCAAGCAGTACACAAGCACTTGCCATGGAGCCTATACGTCGCTCTCCCACGCTGCCTGTTGACACCACCACCACTTCTCCTGGTGCCTCTACTACAGCAGGGCCCTCTGCTGCAACACAAGGCTGCCCTAGGGATGCAGGAGGTGCGGGGGCCACTGGGGGGAGAGGGAAGGGCATGGCTTCTCAACAGGGACGAACGAAAAAACTACCGTCTGTCTCTACCACCACCGCGCCACTACCACCACCACCGCCATCCGCCCCTACCACCCCTGCCACTGTCACCCCTGCCGCCGCCCTTGCCAGTGCAAGTGGGAGGAAAGTGGGTGGCAAGGCGAAAGCTAAGGGAAAAGTGCCTGCCATACTGTAGATGACTCTACCCCTTCCACCACTGCCGCCACCGCCACTGCCATTGCAGGTGGGAGGAAAGTGGGTGGCAAGGCGAAAGCTAAGGGAAAAGTGCCTGCTGTAGATGACTCTACCCCATCCACCTCTGCCGCTGCCACCTCCCCTGCCGCCGCCCCTGCCGCCACCACTGCCAGTGCAAGTGGGAGGAAAGTGGGTGGCAAGGCGAAAGCTAAGGGAAAAGTGCCTGCCGTAGATGACTCTACCCCTTCCACCTCTGCCGCCCCTTCCACATCTATATATCGTATATTGCTTATATGTGCCTTATTTCATGCTATGTAATATTAAGATGGGTCGCCTACATACGTACATGTACACTAGAAGGCTCGAAAGTGCTAAACTTACGATATACTGTATCTGCTGATTTACATCAACCCTACCCTCCCCTTGGTTCTACCCCGGACAGCAGAATATAGGGCGCGGTAAATCTTGCCGCTCGATGTTTTTCTCGCCGCGTGATGCCATTCACACCACATTTTTCAACTACGGACAACCCCCCCCCCCACCCCCCAACAAATATTTGTTTGGTACACATATACTGTATAATTATATGGTTGGATGCACGCTTGCATTCCCTACACGCTGAGGTGGTTTTAATCGAAATTGGTAAGGGTCGCCAAAATGGTCAACCTCTAGCAAGAGGCAATGGTGTTCAATAACTTAAGCTAGCGCTTGTTAGGTTAAAAAACATCTCTCAGATCCCCTTTCTAGATACATTTGTACAATATTCAGTAGAAAAAATGTTCCGACCGAAAGCCGGTTCTTCATAAACCACAGGCTCGCTATCGCTCGCCAGAAAAAAATTAACACCTAAATGGCGCAACAGATCTTAACCCTTAAAAAGCGGCTCACCACTTAAGTCGAGTTAAATAAAGCTGGACTATGTGGCGGCGCTCGACATAGGTCGAGTGGCAATTTCAGCACGTAATGTGGCTGAGAGAGAGAGACAAGTGGTGGCAGGAGACTAGCGAGCGTATGACTGCTCCAGACCACCGCGGCGAACCTACTGACACAAATCTCAGCTCCCTCCTCCCTCTCTCACTCGCTACATACTCAATTATGTACCGAAAGTACCGAATTACCTGCTTTTTGCACTCGCGTTGCACGGTTATTGCAAGAAAACTATCCATCATACAAGGATCGTTATGGTGTCATTCGAAAGCTCTGTTTATGCCCTTTCAGGGATAGATACTTGTTTTACGTTCTGGGTTTTATTTAGGCATGAAAAATGATCACTTACAGCCCTATTTTGGCTAAAAACACCCCGCTGGGCGGTACACATAAATAAACCGCATAGGCCGCTCGTAAGGTGTTAATATTGACAAAGAAATGGCGCAAAGTCTTTAAATCGCCAAACTAATGGGCTGAATGTCTTAAAATCTGACACCTAATGGGGCATGAGAGAGAAGGCGGGCCAGAAAATTAATCAACCAGCTACCTTTAAATTAGGTTAGGTTAGGTTATGACAGATTATTGGTAAGGTTGGGCCGAGTTGGTGTTCGGCCGAGTGTTCCTACCGGGTGACTTCTCCAGAATTAAGGTTAGTGTTATTATTTGTTCATGGATCCTCTTTTCCCTCATGCTTAGTCCCGTTAGTTTTGATATTTTTGGACGTTCGCCCCATTATCTCGGCGATTTAAGACCTTTCGCCCATTGTTTTTTTAATATTTAAACCTGTCGTGCCATTTAATTGTCGATTGTTTCCTGGGCGAGCAATAGCGTACCTGTAATATTCTTTATTTTATTAATTACACCACAACACCAAACACCCCCCAATGAAAATTAGTTTAAAGGATACCTATGATAGTAAGTCTAGGATCCGGCGTGCGAACCGGTATAACTTTCTACCGCGAAATGTACCATTATTTTTTCCTCGAAGATAGAGAGTCCTTGTGTTGTAATTGGACTTAAGCTTTGATGGGGGTCTAGGGAAGACACTATAAAACAATAATAAATAATATGAACAAATAAAGCCAATAAATAAACCCCCTATTTAGTTTATTCCCTAGACCTCCATCAAGCTTAAAATTATAACCACCCCCTTGACCAACCCCTTTCAAGATTAAATGTGTACATTTTTTCGGTAGAATAAATGTCCCGCCGGCCGGAAGGCCGATTTCCTCTTAAATTTACAGGCTTGCTATCGCTTGCCAGGAAAAAATCGACACCTAAATGGTACGAGAAAGGTCTTAAAATTGACAGAAATCGGGGCGAAACGTTTCTTAAAATCGCCAAAACTAATGGGGTGCAACATCTTATAAACATCAAAAGCAATGGAGCTAAAAATGAGGGAAAAAGAGGTAAAGAAAAAAAAATCCCTCAACGTGGAAAATCTCCCCTGTAAGGTTTTAGATAGAGGTCTAGGAAAGGAAAACCTACCCTCCCCTCCCCCTCCACCTTTTTAATAGTTTCCCCATTTATCATAACAGGCACACAGCTGGTGACAGCCAGTCTCTCGGCTGACAGCATTACGACTCCTACTGAACCTGTCACCCCTCTGTTATGTCTGTCTGTCATCTATGTGTCTCTCTAATGTATGTCTGTTGTTCTCTCCTCAATGAATAGTTGCCTGCTTGTCTTTGTCTTGGGGGGGGGGGGGCCTCTCTATATACCTCCCTCTCTCTCATCTCTCTCTCTGTCTTCTTCATTGCTATCCTTTCCTTCCACTGTCACTTACTCCTGCGGTATAGCTATCTCTATTATAATTTAAGTCCTGACCACCTCGCTGGGCTCGTAAGGCCCTGTGTGGACAGTGCATATATGTAAATATATGTAAATATCATCTCTCTCTAGGATAGTATGTGGTGGTCATCTGTGTATTTGTTTTGTTCTGTCTGGCTGTCACTTATGTCAGTGAGGGATATCATAAAACCGAGTGATGTGTAATAAACTTGAAGGTTGTCTTCACCTGGTTGCCTGTGTTTCAATTATTTAAAGTTAGATCTAGAGATGAGGTGCTACAGGTATGATACCAATTCAAGATGAAGAAATCACAACAAAATAATAATATTACATCCTCGGAATCACACATAATTATGTGGATACATTGAGTAGTTAACCCTTTTACACTTGGGGCGCATTTTTGAGAGTTTATTTCTGGCTATCATTAGACGATTTTTACAACAAGCTTAAGAAGGATTTGTGGGAATTATAAGGGTAAAAACTATCTCCATTAACCATCTTTAACCTCCAATGATTTAGAGGAGTTGTGGACAATAGATGGGTGAACACCGACGTCTGTATTTTTTCTTTCTGATCCCTCGTGCAGTATTAGTGAATTGGAATAGCAATGTTGTTATATTTCAATGCGGTGGACCAGAAACTAAATCAGTACACATATATATTAATACAAATATCTTCCCCTACATAAACTCTAAGCTAATGAACCATTAATAAGACCATTTTCCATCATTCTAATACATTCAATCCTGTCTACCGCATCTCTGCATGATTGTTTTCCTAATTATAATCCTACATTTTTATTTGACTTTCCTCTGCAAACTCATCTTGTCCAGAACTCCTTTTCTAAAAAACATTTCTCGTCTCAATTTTTCCTCCACGTATTTTTCTTAACTTTAATGTGATGTGATAGTTTTTTTCTCCCCAACTTCTCTTTCTTCGCTATATCTTTATTGTCTTCTTGATTATATAGTTTCAACCATATTGTTTTACTGTTTATTAATTGTTTTAGTTTTCATATTACTGTTTATATTATTGTTTTACTAGTCTAATTGCAAAGTCTTGCTAGGCTAGATAACGTTAGATTATGTTTGTCCCTATCCCACTTTCATCCTCAAATGTTCACTATCTAATTATTATACAATAACTTTTTTCGTTTTCCACCTTCATTATTGGTTTAATAGACTAAAAAAAAATATGGATGGATATGAATTTGTTTAACATCCCACCATGCTTTTCACTAAAATTATTTTTCTCTATTAATCTGAATTAAAACGCTTCACTGTATTCGTCATCATCATCATCCCCTCTCTCTCTCTCTCTCTCTCTCTCTCTCTCTCTCTCTCTCTCTCTCTCTCTCTCTCTCTCTCTCTCTCTCTCTCTCTCTCAGTGAATAGCAGACAAACGAGAACAGGAAGGTCCTCTGAACCGTGTCGCAATTCTCTTGATAAAAGTTGGTGTCGGGTTCTGTTCCGAGCAGGGGGGTCGTGTGTGTGTGTGTGTGTGTGGGTTTGTGTGTGTGTGAAAGATAGTTACCTATAGTTACATTCAATTACATGGTTACATTCAATTACATGGTTACATTCAGTTACACAGGGTTGCATTCAGTTACATAGTTACATTCAGTTACACAAATACATAAGAAGCACAGACTTCCGGTAGCTATTAGTCAGTAAGGGCTCTAACCCAACAGAGTATATAATATAAAGTGAAAGACATGGACAGCAACCCGAATGATCTCTCCCCAAGGACCTTCACCACCTCCTTTCGGTCGACCTGTAATAAAATTGAGAAAGACGACCTAAAAATAGAATGAGAACATATCTACTGGAAAATGCAGAATAAAGACAGAAATGGAGTCATATTATGTACTACAAATGCATATATTTGATTATGCTTCTGGTACTTAAATTAAGTCTATTTTGGTTTCCTGACTTGGATTTTAACAGGTCAAGGTATATTTAAGATGACGCATGACTCTATTGTATATTCTAGTTCCCTTCGGTTCAATTCCTGTGAGGGCAGGGTGTAATGCGATGTGTACAGTATATACAGTATACAAACATATGTGTGTGTAATTAATCAAAACGTTTATATTTATTGATGTATAGGGTATGCACTTTATATATCTATATTTCTTTCTGCACGTATAAGATTCATCATACGTAAAGCTGCACCCATTCTAATATATGAACCTTTAATACCAAGCTGTAAGGCATCTGAGCTATAATAGAGCCTTGTATTATCTGGCTTGTTTTCGATACTGACTCAAAAGAGAGCGTCGCCATTAATGCTCACGATTATACATACATTTGCGTGTTGACTACCACGTATCATATAAGAATATAATTATAATAATTTGGTGTCAAATTATAAATAGGGATCACTCGTCTAGTTTGATAAGATAAACCTGTATAATTATAGTAATGTGTGTATCAATTGATCCGTGTAGGTGTGTGTGTGTGTGTGTGTGTGTGTGTGTATTCCATGAAGCTCACAATTTTCCACAACTAATTATCGTTCATGCGTGTTGTTATGGGGGAGGTAGCTGGATTTTGCTCTCATGTTTAGTCCCATTTATTTTAAGACGTTTTTCCATTAGTTTGGCTATGTTAAGGCCTTTTGCCCCATGTCTTTGTTAATATAAAGACCTTTCGTGCCATTTAGGTTTCAATTTCTTCCTGGCAAGCGACAGCGAGCATGTAATTCTTGGATGAATCGGCCATTAGCTACGAAGTTTTTCTACCGAAAAATGTACAAATTTATCTTGAAGAGGGGTCTCGGGGGTGTATTTGTTTAAGCTTGATGGAGGTCTAGCCAGGAAACACAAATGATATAAATACTTAAATAAATAAATAGAGCCCATAAGTGCTGGTCTGTTTGAATATTAACACTGTATTTTGTATTTGTATAGATGTTTTGAATATTAACACTGTATTTTGTATTTGTATAGATGTTTTGAATATTAACACTGTATTTTGTATTTGTATAGATGTTTTGAATATTAACACTGTATTTTGTATTTGTATAGATGTTTTGAATATTAACACTGTATTTTGTATTTGTATAGGTGTTTTGAATATTAACACTGTATTTTGTATTTGTATAGATGTTTTGAATATTAAAACTATTTTGTATTTGTATAGATGTTTTGAATATTAACACTGTATTTTGTATTTGTATAGATGTTTTGAATATTAACACTGTATTTTTGTATTTGTATAGATGTTTTGAATATTAACACTGTATTTTGTATTTGTATAGATGTTTTGAATATTAACACTGTATTTTGTATTTGTATAGATGTTTTGAATATTAACACTGTATTTTGTATTTGTATAGATGTTTTGAATATTAACACTGTATTTTGTATTTGTATAGATGTTTTGAATATTAACACTGTATTTGTATTTGTATAGATGTTTTGAATATTAACACTGTATTTTGTATTTGTATAGATGTTTTGAATATTAACACTGTATTTTGTATTTGTATAGATGTTTTGAATATTAACACTGTATTTTGTATTTGTATAGATGTTTTGAATATTAACACTGTATTTTGTATTTGTATAGATGTTTTTAGGAACCATTTCAACATAACCAAGCGTTCATCTCAATGTACAGTAATCTGGTTTGTCTCTTTCTCTTTCAGTACCGGTCACGCCGTTTTTATTTGATTGCAGCTACATTTAGACAATTTTAGGAGAGTTAGGAAGGCTATATGGTAGCTAAAAGGACTAATTGAATAGTCTGTATCCTTTCATTGGTAGAAGTCGTTCCTAAGCTGAATAAAATCGTTTAATAGTTTTTTTTTAATATAACGAAAAGTACGTCACCGGTACTGGATGGGATAACGATTGTAGTTAGTTATTGCATAGACTACAGTAGATCTGGACTGGACACGAAAATGGAACTTTGCAGTAAGGGATCCAAAATCGGAGAACGAACCCCAAAGTTCGAACCTCGAACCCGCGAAAATATTAAATTTTCGCGGTTTCGAGGTTCGAATTTAGGGGCCCGTTTTCCAATTTTGGGTCCCTTAGTGCAAAGTTCCATTTTCGTGTTCATTCCAGATCTACTGTAGTCTATGGTTATTGAAGGACCTTATATATTCAAAGAGGTATGCAGGTGTTATCCCACACCATCCCATTTACAACCCTATCCTCGCTTCACTTCCACCTCGCATTACTTTCTCCCACATCCTCCCATTCCATCCCCACACCTCTCACTTCTCCCTTCCACTTCTTTCTTTCCCTCTTTGCCTTCCCCTTACCCATACACTATAGGCTGCCAACCTTTAACACATTCAGTACCGGTGCCTGCCTTTTAACTTTATTTTGGCTACTATTAGAGGATTGTATTCAGTTTAAAAGGCCCTCCAGTAAACAACAGGCTTCGAACTATCTCTCTTAAACCTTTTTACTACGACATCCTTATTAAACTAAGCAAAATCGTCCAAATGTTGCTAGAATAAACTTAAAAAGATGTCGCCGGTACAGGAGGGGTTAATATTCCAACCCTCCCCCACCTTTCTAAACCCTTCCCATACACTCCATCGCCTGCCGTTCCTCTCGCATCCCCTCCTATCATCAATAAATAACGTTCGCCACATTCTCCCCACATATTTAATAATAATCTCTTTCCTAAAAAATCCTTCTTAAATTACCCTGTTCCGTTATTCCCAGCATGCTTCTTCTCTTCGTTCTTCCTCCTTCCCTCTCCGAGTACCATTCCATTACATTCTCGATACCTCTCCATAGGGAATGGAGGTATCGAAAAGGCGACCAAGTCCGGACGTTATTCTTAACTTACAGAGTGCTGGCTTATTAATCCAGCAGGGTTGATAGCATCTGATGGCCCATTATAACTAACTAGCCTCCCCATCCCATTAACCACCCTTCCCACTCCTCATCCCTCTCCTCTACCTCCCACTCCTCTCTTCCCATACTCCCCCTCCATCATATCCTACCTGTTTTCCTCTTCCCTGTATTTTTCCCAATTACCTCCCGCTCTTCTCCCATTAATCCCCTCCCCCCCCCCCCCCCTCCCCTCCCCTCCCCTCCTACTCCACTCTCTCCCCCCCTTCCTATTTAAAACAAAACAGGCCATTCCCAACCTCACTTTTATCTACGTTTTTGTTTTCCTCGACCCTCCATTTGCAAGTTGACAGGCTATCTGTGTGTGTGCGTGTGTATGTGAAATGTGTATCTGCCTGTTGCTATACGCACTTTCACTTGTGTTCACTCACTCTCTCTCTCTCTCTCTCTCTCTGTATAAGAATGTGTGTGTGTGTTAGCGGTGCCCGGCGTGAACACAGTGATCCCCTGCTCCAATATTTTCATCAATACCTTTGAAAGTAGTGAAGTTACGATACGTTGACTGTACCTAGATGAACACCATTAAACCACGGCGGTTGTGAAGGTGTCTGGATCGAATTTAAGGCAGTGATTATTGAAATATTAGCGAAACATTATACCCTACTCCGCCGTCCCGCCCTAACAGTCAGCACCATCTGTTGGTTACCAATCAAACTACTACTCACACAACTACCACTACCGGTACCCTCAGTGCTATTAAGCATATCAGTGAGTAGTACAGTGAGTTGCATTTGTACCTTGCATAGCATAGGCATGTGCAAGTCAATACAAATTAATGAAACATGAACAAACTATATTTGTAAAGTGTAAAGTGATCTACAGTGCAACATGACTATAACAGAAAGTAACTTGTCTCTTGCAGACACAAACTGTTTCGCATGTCACAACCAGTGCATGTTTGTGTTTGAAAAGCTGAACGTGTACGTTAGTTAGTTAGTTAAAATAGGACTTCAGAGGCTATCAACCCTAGAGGATTATTAAACCAGCACAATGTACATTAAGCATCGCGTCTTGACTGGAGACCCTGTTTGAGAACTCCAGTCCCTTGATGAAACATGTAAGAAATTCATACATGCTATTTGTACACACCTCCCAGTCTATGCCACCATGAACTATCTAAACACAAGGGGTCAGTACACCTGTGAGGGATGTGTTCTACAACAGCTAGGTGAACAAGGTGACCGCCAGTTTGCACTCCTCTTTGCCATACTGCACAGGGAGGGCTTCGTCTCTTTAACGCCCTGCCCAGAAAATGTGCATACCTTAACTGAACCAATTCTCGAGAAATTTATTAATCACCTGGACATATTTCTCTGGATACTTCCTCATTAACTGAAACTGCCCCACTACCACCTCCAAATGCATCATAGATCAACTGGCGCAGAGACGGGCAGATGGAATGTACAGTACTAGTGGTGGCGCATGAGCATGCGGACAACATCACCTGCAACTGCTACATACAGGTGTGTTTGTCTAATTATGTTTATGTGCAATTACATTGTTATTAACTTGGTGATTCAAAATACGATAATATTAAAGGACACTAGTGCGACGTTATGAGAAACAATTTATTAGGGAAAATAGGCACCAATAGATTCGCCATATTTTTCTCCATATAGTCCGCATGGAGGATTTTAATTATCAACAAATTGAAAAATACCCACTTCACAGACAAATACCCCACAAATCTAAGTCAAAGCGGGGTTGTGGGGGCAGCAGCCCCCACCTATAATACTAGGATAGGTTAGGTAAGGTTGTTAGGTTAGGCTAATGTCCTTTCAAAGGGGTATAGGCTGGTAAACACTAGGATAGCCTATACCTGGTCAGAGGTAAGAAGAAGAAGAAGAAGAAGAAGAGTCCTGCAGTAGTCTCCTTGAATGCTACTCAAAATACTATTTAATATCTTTGTGTACGTATCCGCTCAAATATAGAACAATTTAGATAAGGCGATGTGTACACTTATAACCCATAAGTAAATATCCATACAAATCTCTGAGCCATTGACCAAACCATTTGCTGAAAAATAAATTGTAGACCAATATTCTAAATTGGATTCAAGTGAGTATAATTCATCATATGGCGTCTCCTTGATTGGGGAGATTGTAGGGTAAGATTTTACGGTGTGACAGCCGAGAGACCCATCGAGTTTTTGTGTCGTAACATATAGTACATTGACGTATATGTCTGTACTGTCGGACATTTATTAAAAAGGAGTTTTAACCCCCTACTGTTACTGGGGGGGGGGGGGGGGGGGGGCTACACCCCCCCCCCCCCCCCCTCTCAACAAATTTTGTATCCCACGGCAAACAGGTATTGAAGATAAATAGAGCTTATTTTTCCTTTGAGTTATACTGATGTTTTGGACCGACAGTTAGCCCATCGATCTGTTTAGGCCTAATAGGTCCGGTAGAGCATATACATCATTGCTATATATGGCATTAAGAGCTGAAATGTATTATAAGGGAGAAAAAAAGAAAAAAAAAACGAAAATACATGTAGGCCTATAGGCCTAGGCTACTGTAAAACAATAAGTTTTCAGCCAGTACCCAACCAGCGGGGGTGTGGGGGCGGCATCCCCCACCCATATACTAGGTTAGGTTAGGTTAGGTTGTTAAGTTAGGCTAATAGCACAAAAAAAAAATAATAATAAATAACCCAACCAGCGGGGGTGTGGGGGGCGGCAGCCCCCACCCATATTACTAGGATAGGTTAGGTAAGGTTGTTGGGTTAGGCTAATGTCTTCCCAAAGTTGACTATTTTTATAACATGAAATATTAGGCTACCCACTCCACCCCGTGAAATCCGAGCCAGCTTTCGTCAAAAGTTGGCTCGGGTATTCACAAAATTGGGTTGTATGGGTTTGCAATTTGGGAAAACCCGAGCCAAGTTTTAATACAAAACGCTATATTATTGTATTTTTACGCTTTTAACCCCTCATTTTCCCTGAACTTCATAGCCCTCCCCACTAGTGGGGGGCGTGTTTTTAGATTGTTGGATAATGGGTAAATACTCATTTCCGCTCCTCTTCAGTATAAAACAACACTATATCTGAAGGAAAAATTACAAAAAACAAAATAAAACTTACTGAAATCGCTGTCGGTCCAAAAAGTCAGGTTTACCTTCCTTTGTTATCCTCTTTCAACACTACATTTTCCCTGATCTGTTTTTAGCCAATAGATTGTTAGATAATGGGTAAATACTCATTTTTTGTAGTCTTTGCTGTAGAACAACACTATATCAAAGACAACAATGAAAACGAAAATGTATAGGGTATGTGTTAAAACTTTAGGCTGTCACACGGTAACAATGTACTGAATGTAGATACCAATCGAGCCGGACATCACCCAGGGGAGGTCCTATAGCCATTTGATAAGGTGTTGCTGGAACACCTGTTTCATTTGTCTGCCTTTACTCACTGTTTCTGTTAGTGTCTCAGCTACACAGACAGTAAGTAAGCTAGCTCTCACAAACACTGCATCCTCCTATCCATTTCACTACACTAAACAAGCACACCACTTTTTCGGAAAATATTACCGAAACTACCACTAATTTTCCCATGGTTTTTCTTTTTGGCTTTAGGTAGTTTTCATCATTATACAGTAGTTGAAATTAGTTACAATCCCCGGAAAATTTGTTTTTCTCCCATTATCCAACGATCTTAAAACACTCAGATGTAAGTAATTTTCAGAGTAAATAACCATTTGATTTGCCTTTGGATACAGGATGGGTCGAGGGGGGCTTCTCTCTCCCCCCCCCCCCCCCCATGACTTATTGAAATCAGCATCTATTTTAACAGTAAGTGGCTTAATAAGAGTTTCACTGACATCAATAGGGAGAAAGATAGGGATAATTGTTTTGTTTTTACAGTGGTTTATATAGTGCACATCAAATGTATCTCCGGAGGTTGAAACACATTTTAATATGATCTTTGAAACATCCTTATTTTATAATAGGCTTCAAATATTGAGCAATAATTAGTGGCAGTTTCGGTAATAAGTACCCACTTTTCTTGCCAATACTGTACATCAATTTTGTTTGTGTAATTTGGCTTTCTCGCCCTTTCAAATTTGAGGAAGACATTTGTTACAGGCAGCGTTGTAGTTGTCTCCCTCATACACCTAAATATATACACACAAAAGTACACTTGCTTACACGAGAAACTTCTGTTTCCGAGAAATGTCCGTTTCCGAGAAATTTCGTATGGAAGTAATAATAGTAATATTAATAATTCGTGCATAATTGCGAGTGTTATGAAATAGTTTAAAACCATTCACGTTCGTGACTGTACACATAGAGCAACGCCACTTCTTATTTAACTTACTCCCTACAAACTCCCAATGCAATTTCGATTTGTGTTGTTATGTCAGTCTATTAATAAGGAATACGTTAGACTTAGTAAGAGTTGTTGAATTAATGAAACGATTCACTTTACTCTGAAACAGTTACGATTTGTTTTTGTTTTTGTTTTTTTGCAGCAAAGAATACTGGCGTGGTCCTATCAAACATACACAGTACTGTACAGTACATATTTTGTGTAGGACGGATATTATTTAACGCTTTTTGTACCAGTGCCATCTTTTTCTGTTTATGCTGGCTGGTTGGGCGGGTGCCCAACCCCGAAAGGAGTTGAAATAGGGGAGCTATCCCCCCGCCAAAGGTGGCTTTCAAGGGCCTTTCCTAGCTGTTGCTGAGAGGATTGGGTTCTAGTCATGTGGTGATGGGCTGGTCTATCCGAGTGAGAACTGAGCGATCTCTGCCATACCCATAGCTTACTCTGACTGTTCCTCGTACTTATATATCTTCTAGATCTCAAGTGGCGGCGTCTTTTCCGTGGATTGACCTCCCTACTGCCAACCTAAAAGTTGGCAGATTGGGAGCCAAAGCATCACATTTTTCCCTTACCCCTCAACTTTCCCTTCATAATTGCTGAGGGGCACAGGGCCTTGGAGTGGCTTTGGTCACCAGGGCTTTGTTAGTGGTATGCAGGGAGGATTTTGTGGGGGCGCTCGTTTATGGCCTTGGCCTTGCTCGAGACCTTGGGGCTGTTCGGCCAGACAGCCTGGGGAACAACAACAACAACAACAACTATTACACGATGTTATTCAGTTGAAGAAGGGCCTCGACCAATTAACCGGCATCAAACAATCTTAATTGACACTACCACAGATCCTTCTTAACCCTCCGGGCCCGGGCTGGTCCGCCAAAGGACGGTCGCCCGTACCCGGGCGAAAGGCCGAAAAACGTCTAGGCCTAGGCTACCGTATTTTTTGTTTATTTTAACTGCTAGAAATTTCCCACGCATCTATAAACGTAGTGCGGTTTTCAATCTGTAGACTGGCGTTGAGTAGAGCTCTGTAAGTCAACTGGTTCAGTTGTGATGACGATTTCAGTGGAGCGAACTTTGCCGTGATGTTGACAATATCGGAGCTTTTCAGACACTAATTTCGTCTTACGTCACAACAATAACATTGATCCGACGTCTCCTTATTGCTGCGTTCAGATCAAGCTGAATAGGCTTTCAAGCTTGCTGCCTATTAACATGACAACCAGGCTCCTGCCCTTCTGCCGCGGTTGCCTTTTAATATGACACCCGGGTAGGAAGGGTTAAGCTGCAGAATAAAGTCGCTGGTACAGAAGGGGTTAATCTCCACATTGAGTATTTTATGTTACTATGGTGAATGAAAGATCTTATCCTCCATCATTATGCCATATGTCAACACTTATTCAATATTAAACAAATTATGAATATATTTCAAAGAACTTAAAGTTAAATCACACCTCTATAACATAAATATTTATTTCATGGTGACCAAACAAGTCAACAAGTAGACAATATCGCCCAGTATTCTTGCTATACTTAGATGACTTTGTGCACTTTAAGAAGGATCTGTGGAAGCCAAAAGGATTAATTCAGATCGTATGTGGCCATTTAATTCCTAAGCTGAATATGAGCATCTAATAGTTGCCAGAATATACTGAAAAGAATATCACCGGTACTGAATGGGTTGACCAATCCAGTGCTATTTATTAGGTTAGTGTATATTAGGACTTTATGTATGCCCTGGTTGATATCTACTAGTTGAGATGCCTAGGACCATTATTTTATCTCACCAACTGCGCGGACTGCCTTACTGCTGCTTTACTAAACATAATTAGGAATAAGTAATAACACAAAGAGACTCTTCCATATTATTGTTTCTCCGCGTTACACCACTTGCCATCTCACGTGTAATGTCTTATGGTTTTCCAATAATTACGATCGGCTGTTAGACTCACGGCGAATTATAGGGCGATAATGTCACTGCCGGAGATGAGGTCAATATTTTGATTGGAATTTAGTGTTTATACCGAAGGGTAAGGCTTACAACCAATTACTTTTGCATTGTGTACCTGATCAATTTGCTTACTTTTGGTCAACTCACGCATGTCACTGTTTCCTACTTTTTGAAGTGGACTCACTCGTAATTTAGTGACATAATTTAGTATTGTTAAACTTTCGGTAACGATAACCTTAAGCTGTTAAGGAATGGGAACATTGATCCCCAAGAGTTTGTTAGCAGGATATATCATAATATTTTGGAATTACTTTACTAGTTTCATATACAAGAATATTCTTTCGGTTACGATCAGATGATAAATTACGTCCCTAGAACCCTCATTTATGAATGCAAACAAAAGATAATTCATGGACAAGGTTATCAATACTTGCCGAGGTAAATTACTGGTTACATAACAACTTCACATAAACAAATTGACGCACTGTATTTAGCCTATGACGGATGAGGACCGTGACTTTAGATATTTTATCATGCCTTTATCTAAAACATTATATGGACGATGACAGAAATGGTGACTACATTATAGTCATCTGATGATAGGAATCGAATTTATAATGTTGGTATTTATGCATTTAAAGAAGTGCTGTCAAGGATTGGTGGCTAAGTTGGGGAAGATTGTGGTATGTAAATATTGACGATGCTTTCACCTTAGGCGGAAATAGGCGTTCTGCACAACACATTATGATGAACTTTTTAAAGTTCCAATCCATGACAGGCATATTCGTGAATAATGATATGTTTAAGCATAGTACATTTTAAGTATTATGAAAACCTCAAAAAGGTCCAAGCGACGTGTCACTTTTTTGGTTACATCACAAAGAAAGGCAATCTCTGCTCAAAGTTCGTGAGTGTGAAGTTTTTAGATGATACTAGCTTCTTTTCATTGGCACTGGATGATAACAGGTTGTTTATGCACGCCAACTTTGTTCATGTTGATTGATGATGTGTTACCGGGTAAATGCATAATCATCGTCAACGGCGGACGTCCCCATATGTTGTTAAATCCTTGTTTTTGTTTTTGGTGGCAATCTGGCGACCCTAGTGGTTTTCTCCTGCGCCATCGGTCGTGTGTTCTCTTCACCAGCTTCTTCTTCTTCCCCCATGTTGCCTTGCAAGATCTTCCTCGTCCATTCATCATGCTTTTGTACTGACTTATGTCCCTTACCCTTTATCTTTTGATCTGTGGAATGCGGCGGGCGACACCTGTTGTTGTCCACCGCCAGTTCAATGCCTGGAGGTTCGGATTTTGACCTAGCAATTCCCTTTCATAATATGAAGTGGTACTCACATGGGACCCTCCTTCCCGTCGGTGTCTCAGGACCTTCATCCATTGGGGGGCTAGGTTGGATCGTTCATCCTTACCTTTTCTCATCAATGTTCTGCTTCAACACTCTGGGAGTCATCAGTCTTCACTTCCCGTCTCCATCCTTCACGTACCGCGAAGGTTGCTGCTCCTGAGAGTCCTTGAGAGTTGAGCCTCCCGGCCCTGTCAGGATGAATGGATTTTGCCCAACAACAACAAAACTTATGTGTTACAATGATTCCTTCACAGATTCGGAGTAAGGCCAAGCAAGTTGTAAATTATCAGTTATAAAATGCGGTGTATTTCATAATGTGTCGGTGTAATGGTACTTAGGAACTAACGCATATGATCACCGCGTAAATTCCCGCACGTTTCGACATGGATTGGAACATACATCCTATGATCTGCGTTCCATAGCTGTTTCGACAGAACCTTGCATTGTTGTTGACAAGTAACATTTATTATCTATTTGTTTACTCAATTGATAAATCTGTTTCTCTATCAGTTAGTATGGAAATACAGTTACAAAACAAATCACAATTAGAGATGTTATAATTACTGGCTGAGACCATTAATCATAGAACGTTGGTATGACAAAAATTGCCGTATAAATATACCTTTCGGTAGGAGTGTTTTTATCTAATCTGTTTAGGGCAAGCACATACTACCGCTGATTGCATATATTCATTGGTGTCATATACAGGCTATGGTTAGGATATGGTCGTCAAGGTTACGTTAGGTTAGGCCAAAGTTACTAATAATGCTGTTACCATTGTTATAAACTGACCCATCTCGGCTGAAAAAAAAAAAAATTAAGAATTCGTGAAAGAAGGTCCTTTGTTCAGGGATTGGTGGGGATTGTTTTCTCGCCCGGCACCTTTACCAGCCAATTACCAAAGGTCCAGCGGCTCTGGCCTTTATGTTAGCACAACTTCTGCAACAATGTAAGCTAAATGAAAGTTTAATACATATTATTTGTTATAAACCTTTAACTAGCCAAGGTTCATTGCTTGGTAGGCAACAACGCTTGTAATGGAAATATCAAAGGCTGCTCGTCGCCACTATGACTTACAGTAGATGACACGCTATCATACACGGTGTCAAACTGATTATTCACACATTCGCATGCCACGAACCTGCAGACTCCTATTGAAATCCACAGTATTTGGTAGCATATATGTTGGCTCTAACTATTATAACTTATTGACAAACAGCAAGGGTATTTTATAGCATGTCGGTGAGCTTATGATGAATTAATGAAGTACGGTACAGCAAGCAGAGGTTCACAATATTATATCCGGTGGATTACCTGAAATCAAACGGGACTCAGAAAGCATACTGTGTCAGCGCTACAACACACCTCCCCCAAACAGGGGGTGAAGATTGCAACTCTCTTGTATTTGTATTTTTTGAATTTGTATTATATTACAATATATATATATATATATATATATATATATATATATATATAATAGCGGCAATATAAACTTCTCCTGGGAGACAAAGGCATTTGAGGGCAAGCAATATCAAGGTAATTACGAATATCTTGACCATTCTTAAGATATTTCGCCATCAACACGTCATTATTATGCCAAATTCTACAAGACTGGCGTCCCTCATCGTCGTCCATGAGACAAATAAATGAGTCCACCTTCAAGCCATGTTTTCCCTGACAAACACAAATATATACGGCAGCTCCAAACCTACCTGACAGACCTCCTTGCCGTTCATATCTCACCTACCAGAGCCGGTCGAGCCAGAGCAAATATGAAAATAGGAATATAGTGTCTTTTAATATAAAATGGATGATTGAATTATAGAATAGGCCGGAGTTAAATATTTAAATGCAGATAACATAATTACAGTATATGTTCATAGAGATGACAATATAACAAACAAAGAGGTAAAGATAAGCTAATTGGCATATGTGTTGAAATTTGGAGGAAGAACATAAAACACGACACGTCAGTAAAATTAAAGTGCCTCATTTATACTCTCCGTCTCTCTCTCTCTCTCACTCACTCTCTCTCTATCTCACTCACTCACTCACTCACTCACTCACTCACTCACTCACTCACTCACTCACTCACTCACTCTCTCTCTCTCTCTCTCTCTCTCTCTCTCTCTCTCTTACACACAATAAGAGTGAGTTGCACAGGCTTTTAGTGTGGCTGTCCATTTAGACTCTCTCACATTTTATTTAACTCTTTTCATGGTAATATTCATATTACCTTTTAGCCTTCCACGCCCGTCTGTTTGTTTGTCTGTCCCGATGTCTGGCTCTCTTTACTATAGTCGATGTTATTTCAACTGACGGTAAATACAATATCCTATCAATTGATTCCTAGATAGAAATATGCGAAACGTATATAATGAAAACGTTATTCGTTACAAAACCAACGTAATAACGGAATAATCAAGGATGAGACACGGATTTTCCTGTTAGCTGAAAAAAGCAGACTATAATTTATCAAGTCTTGTACTTTTCTTGAATTTGTCCAATCAGTGTCTCCTTATTTTCACCTAATCTCCTTATATATTTCCAATTAAACTATTGTTTTCCCGTTCCATTTAGTGTTCTCATTCTCGTTTTCCTTTTCTGTTTTAAATATATATTTTGTTATGCTTGGTGGAGGCCTAGAGAGGAAACTTAAATAATAGTAAATACATTATATAAGCACATAACCCCCTTAACCCTTTCAGCACAATGACGTAATTTCCATCTCAATTGGGTTATCATTAGACAATTGTCTTTAGGTTAATAACCTCTAGGACTCAGAGGGCTACATCCAATCTCAATACATAGCATAGATCCTTCTTAAGCTGCATTAAATCGTCTACCTTTAGCCAGAATATAACGTAAGAAGGCGTCATCGTGCTGAAGGGGTTTAAATAAATGTTGTTCCACTCCTCGCCAACCTCTCTCTGTCTCTTTCTTTTCACCTCGGTTATTTCGTTCCCAAGGTAGTTTGTGAACAATGGTTTTCCTACAGTTTTATAATGTGGCTATGTTTGTTAAAGGGGATTATTTTGGCAAACGTAAGACCTTTCACCCCATTGTTTTGCCAATATGTAGAACATTCGTGCCATATAGGTGTCGATTTTTTTTCCTGGCAAGCGATTGCGAGTCTGTAACTAGGGAGGATATAATTGTTACCGAATAATGTAAACATTTGTCTTGGGAGTGTTTGTTAATCTTTGATAGTGGTCTAGGGAGCAAACTAATACACATTAATACAAATTAATACCAGACCAGATAGCTGGAGTAAAGTAGGAAAGAAGAGCAATTAGACAGAGGAAGAACAAGCTGAAAAAGTGAGAAGTCCAGTAGAAGACTGAAAGTTCTCGGGCTCAACCAAGTTGCTTCATTGTATATATAAAATCATAAAATATATATTATCTTACTGCCGTTTACATTTGGGTAAGTAATTATAGGTTACATGGACAGGTTATTGTTCGTTTGTCATAAGTAAGGTCAGGTTTGATTATGCAAGAATACTTTATTCTGGATAGGTTATTTGACTACATATAATACATTATATTAAGTTTATTATAGGTTAAATTAAGTTTGTCTTGGTTATGTTAGATACAATATGTTATAATAGATTATATTAAGTTTATTATAGGTTAAATTAAGTTTGTCTTGGTTATGTTAGATACAATATGTTATAATAGATTATATTAAGTTTATTATAGGTTAATTAAGTTTGTCTTGGTTATGTTAGATACAATATGTTATAATAGATTATATTAAGTTTATTATAGGTTAAATTAGTTAGGTTAGGGACTGGTGACTTCTAGTAAAGTAATTGTGAACAAAAAGTCTTGTGGCCATAATTATAATAGTGACGTTAAAGGGGGAAGGGTATATTTAATAGTCGATGTATTTATGTATTTAATATTTGTTAAATATTCCTCCCAAGAACTTCATCAAGCTGATAACACATCCCCAAAACTCCCCTTCTAGATAAATAAGTACATTTTTCGGTAGAAAAATGTTTTGCCATAAAGCCGGTTCAACTTAAATTACAGGCTCGCTCTCGCTCGCCAGGAAATAAATCGACATCGAAATGGCACGAAAGGTCTTAATATTGACAAATACATGGGTTGAAAGGTCTTAATATCGCCAAACTAATGTGCCGAATCTGAAAACTAACGGGGCTAAACATGAAGGAGAAAGGGGACAATAAAATAACAACCATAGCCATTTCGTCCCCAGCTCTGTCATTGTTTTCTGTGCCATCCCTGTTTACACTAACATTCTAGCCTCAATCTGGAAACATGTTACATATGCAGCATTCGGAAGCCAATGAGGAATTTGGGCTAGCAAACTTCAAAACGTGAGCGAACAGACAGACTTCAAGGTGTGAGAGAACGGAATTTACTTTCATGCTTTCTTCTTTATTCCAACTACTCCCTCTCGGGCATAGGCTGAGAGCCTGCACATTCACCGCTCAACACGGTGAAGCCCGTGAGTTCTTGTTTGACCGAATATACTTCATTTTTTGGGCGAATGGCCTTCTTAGTTTGGGCGAATAGACTTCTTTAATTGGGCAAATGGCTTTCCTTGTTTGGGCGATCAGATTTTGAGCGAAAAGACTCGTGGGTGAATAGTGTGGCCGTGTTTACAATAGCTCTGGTTCTCCCTCCCACTCTCTCTTCCACTGCTGTACTCTCAGCTTCTATCCTGTATTGCTTGCTATACACTTCTGCATATGTTCTTTCCTTCCACACTTCTTGTTTCTACCTCTTCCTCTTCTTCAATATCTCCCTTATATTACTGCTACCTCTATCTCTCTCTCTCTCTCTCCTTTAAGTCAACATGATATTATAGTAACAAACCAACAGGGCTGACAACATTTCCACAGGTAACCAATCATGTTACAGGTGATATTTTATTCATGCAAATTGGATTTTCCTTGCCACTCTCTTCTGGTAAGGAATACATTTGAGTAGAAGGTGCCGGGGAGCTTGTTTCTGTAGTATTCCTTAACACTATCAGGTGCGACATCTGGAGGGTTATTTTGATAGTTTGGTTTATTTCATAGACGGTTTTGATTGACCCAGCCATTGTTGAGCAATATATTTTTAGTGTGCCTCCTAGACTAAAAATAACGCCTCCCCAGAGCCCCTTCAAGCTAAATATGTACAGTGTTCAGTAGAAATGTGTCCTGGCCGAAGCCAGATTTCTCCTATATTGCAGGTTCGTTATCGCACGCACCATATGGGGTGAAGTGTCTTATAATCCCCAAACAATGAGTTGAATTTTGTTTAAATACTCTAAAACTAATGGAGTCAGAAATGGAGGATCCAAAAAGATCCGCCCTATTAAACTTATTCACAACAATGTATGACCCCTCATTAAACAGGTACATGTCTAGAAATATGAAGTGTCTCAAACATATACTGTATACAAACACGCCTTTGATAATACTCTTAAAATACTAATGCATTCAATTACAAAGCTCACTCACAAAAGAAACAAAAACAAGTTGTAATCCACTGAAATACGTATAAATCACTTATAAATGCTTATTAATCCAATCCTTCATATATACAATACAATCTCCACCACGTAATTATTTATAATCCTGTTATTGAAGTTGGCCAGGATTCGAACCCACTCACCCCAGGTATATTTGTGAGAGCTGGGCACCGTAACCACTCGGCCATGAGCGAGTGGCCAAGTGGTTACGGTGCCCAACTCTCCCTAATATACCTGGGATGAGTGGGTTCGAATCATGGTCAGGATACCTCTCTCCCAACCTGTCCGACATTAGATATTGAAATTGGGACAATCCCACACATTAGAATAATTACAAGTAATTTAAAAAAAAATACAAAGCTCTAAGTATAATCATTTACTGCCTCTTCATAAAATACAAAGCTCTAAGTATAATCATTTACTGCCTCTTCATAAAAAATAATGAAGAGGATTTTCTTTTTTTCTGAACCCCCGTTTCCCTCATTAGTTTAAGATGCTAAAACGTTCGACCCATTAGTTTGGTGATTTTAAAACCGTTCGCGACTTCGTGTCATTTAGGTGGCGATTCTTTCCTGACGAGCGATAGCAAGCCTTCAATTTTGAAGGAAATATATTGTTAATTATAACACGTTGGCATTAATATAACACATAAACAGTCATGTCAAATTGCTCCATTAAGTATCGAAGAATCAGTTGCAGTCTGAAAACAAACCGACTATAGTTCTATAACCCTCTGAGGATCGACTACGCATGTGTTCTCGGTATTACTGGACAATTGTATTCAGATTAGGAAGGGTAGCCTATATAGAAGTCAGAAGGTTATTTGACAAAATATATACCCTTTTGATGCTCTCAGATCCTTCCTAAATTGTATAAAATCGTCTAAGAATAGCTAAAATAAACTGACAAAATTCGTCATATCCTCAAAGGGTAACTATCTTCAAATTCCTTATGTTGCTATGTTTGGCCTAGACTGTCCAATAATATGTGTCTCTGGTATATATGTTGTATTAACCCCTTTCTCACTCATGAATACCACTATTAGTTTTCATATTATAAAACATTCGACTTATTAGTTAGGCGAGTATAAGACCTTTCACTCCATTTATTTGTCAATATTAAGACTTTTCGTGTCATTAAGGTGTAATTTTTTTCCGGCGAGCAATAGCGAGTCACTATCCCTGTTAGAGTAACTGCCTGTGTCATAGTTTAATAGTGTGCCTATGACAATATCGATGTCCTGATTGTCTAGTTAACTGCACACACACACACAACCATCATCATCAATCTTATACTTCGTCCATGTTGTTTATAAAGGCAAAGCTGCCTGTAACAAGTGCCCTCTCTCCCCTCCCCCAAGGTTAAAAGAGAGACAGAAATCCAAAATCAAAGCACGTTAGAGGTATTATAGTGTGATGGAAAGAAGTGTGGTTTGCTTGTTAAGTGTAGTGAAATGAGAAGGTGTTTGCGATAGTCAGCTTGATTAACCTATGTGTAGGTGAGGCACAAATAGAAACAGTGGGGAAGCCAGGCAAACGAAACAGGAATGCCAGCAACTCCTAATCATATGCCGATGTGGCCTACAATCTCTCCATATCTGATCTACCCTTAACTTGTTAAACTGTTCAGTAGTCAATGTTTCTCCTTTCATCCTCTTTCCCACCCCCGCTTTGCTCCCCCTTACGTTGCTACCTACTTACTCATATATTGACTTCCTTTATCTCCTCCTCCACCTCCACTTGCTCAACATTCAGTAAGGGAGGCGGAAGGTGCTGACTCTTGCTAACACTCGCACTTCATTCTTTTCACTCCAGTATTTACCAACCTTCCTCCTCTTCCACACCAAGCCTCTAATAGTAAGGCCTCTTTGGGGGTTAATATTTGTATGTTTCCTTTTTGTTTTCGATTTTTCGTTATTCATCATCATTGCCGTGTATATTGTTCTACACATATATGTTCCTTCTTATATATTTTCTGCCATATCTTATTACTCTTTTTGCTCTAGTCTGTGCGTTCGTTTGTTTGTTTATTTGCATTGTTCTGTTTTTTTGTTTTTTCTTCCCAACTCATACAAATATGACCTTTCTTTTTACACTAATTTTGTTTTCCAAATGTTGTGATATTCCTCGTCGTTATCAACAAATTCATGCTCATAATATTATTATCATCACCACCATCCTAGTCTTCTTATTCTGTATAAATATAATCATATCATCACCACTTTGTTTTTGTTCTTCATCTACATCTTAACCCCTTGATGATCATGACGCGTTTTGACGATTTATTAATGCTATCTTTAGGCTATTGTATACAACTAAGGAAGGGCCTGTGGGAATTTAGCATAGTACAGTGTATCTCAATTAACTTTCTGACTTTATATATCCTTCCTCTTCTGAATACAATCGTTTAATAATAGAAAGAAGACAGAAGAGAATCGCGTCATTGATCCTCAGTGGTAATCATCTATTTGCTGTCTTCTTTATTCTTCATTCTCTTTGCTGTCTTTTCCTTATCATAGTTATTTTCTCTCTGTCTTTATAATTGTCTCCCTGTATTTGCGACCTTCTTCCTGGCGTGTGCATAAACCTTTAACCGTCCTGGTGGTGCAATGGTTAGAATATTTAAAAATCTGTGTGTGATAATCCAGGTTCGAATCCCGGTGGATCACATATATGGTTTCATTAATTTCATTGGAGGTGTTTGGTGTTGTGGTGAAATAAATAAAAATATAGATTATCATTAGGTTCAGGGATATTTCGTAGCGAGGCCGGTCTATATGATCTGTGCCTCATGAATATTCTTTCCTCTCACTTAAACATTAGGCTACCATAGCACGGTTGAGAATATAATTATGCTTTCATTAATTTCATTGGAGTTGTTTGGTGTTGTGGTGAAATTAATACAAATATAGATTATCCTTGTCTTTGATGTCTTCTCCCTATCTGTTTTGTCTTCTCACTGTCTGTTTTGTCTTCTCGCTGTCTTGTTTGTGTTTCCCTGTCTTTTAATGTGTTCCCCCTGTATTTGCGACCTTCTTACTGTCTTCTCCCTGGCTTTGCTGTCTCCTTCCTGCATCTGTTATATTCCGCTTAAACAGAGAAAAGGTGATGGAGTTGAAATGCAAAATAATAATAGTACACTGATGACATACCAATGCTGTTTCAGCTTCGGTGTTCTATATTGCACGTACACATTTTGCAGTGTATCAACTTGCACTATATTTTTTTCCCCAGTTCTATCACAGAAACTATCCTAGACCATACTGAATAGTCGTGTACCCAGTTTCTGACATTGTGTCTGCAACCTGTGATGGTGGCTTGGAACATGTAATGTGTGCTCGTTGTGGCAACCTAAAGGTTTATGATTGATAATCACAGACATCCAAAATCAATAGGTATAAACGGTAAGGATGTTTGTAGGACCCTGTTGAGCCATGACAAGATAAATGTTCATAATGCCTCGTATCTATCCATCATTCACATGAATAGAACATAGATATCGTACACCGTGACTAATGTGTTCACCCCTGTCAATAACCCAAATATAATTGATCTTTTACAGTCTAACCTAATCTTATGTCACCATATTTAAGCATATATAGCTAATCCAATTGAATGTAATATAACCTCACTCTAACTTACATTACTCAGTTAAAAATTCGTAATGGTCATTTCCTAAACACAATATTTATTGGAAGAAAATGGTCCATAGATGAACTGTTAATACATTGCCTGTGAGACACGACAGCATACCGGTAATAACACATGAAGAATTATAGAGGTGAGTTAAAGAGGCACACGTGTATAGAAAATACAAGTAAATAACTACAGAGTCCGTTCCTGCCCTAAGGTTAATACAATAATGGCCTTGAAAGGTAGGAGGGGGAGCCTGCCTGAAAGTTAGGTCCCAGAGAGAGAGAGAGAGAGAGAGAGAGAGAGAGAGAGAGAGAGAGAGAGAGAGAGAGAGAAAGGGAGAAGGAGGGAGGGAGGGAGTACAAAGGAGTACAAAGGAAATCAAGCAACAACATATCTAGTGACTCTTCTAGGTTGCTTGTTCTCCAAAACACTGAGGATCAAGTGTCCAAACAGTGGTTTAGAGTGGGTAAAGGAACATTGGAAAGGGAATTACTGCCCTGGAACTAATGTCCGTGGCAGGATTAGGAAGTTAGTAGAGGACAGATGGGTTAGTAACTGAGGGGGGGATAAAATAAAGTTATTCATTTACAAACGCAGTCAGTCGCGGGTTTGATGAGAGATATTTGTCTAGGCGGAGTTTAAATGAATCAACGGTGATGCAGTCTATAACGTTTCGGGGAAGCCCATTCCACAAGTTGACAACTCGATTGAAGAAGAAATTCTTAGATTCGTGCGAGTTAAAAGATTTTCCAATAATTTTGCAACCGTTTCCCCGCGTGTAATTAGATTGGTCGATAGTGAAGTACTTACTACAGTTCATATTGTCAATGCCTTTGATGATTTTGAACACTTGAATTAAGTCACCTCTTAATCTGCGCTGGGTTAAAGGAAATAGATGTAATTCTCTAAGACGCTCTTCGTATGGTTTGTTCTTTAGGCTAGGTATCATTTTGGTAACTCTACGTTGAACTCGTTCTAGCTTGTTTATATCTTTTTGGTAATAAGAGCACCAGGATTGAACACAGTATTCCAGAAGAGGGCGGACTAAGGAATTGTAAAGGGTTAGGATAACTTCTTTGGATTTATGCTCAAATGACCTGCCTATAAAGTCAATTATTTTGTTTGCCTTCTTAACAACTTCTGAACATTGTTGACTCTGTTTTAGGTTACTCGATATTGTTACTCCCAGATCGGTTTCTCTGTTTACATTCTTAAGCTGAGTGCCATTCATCGAATAGTTTGCTTTCTCATTTAGGTATCCGACATGTAGTACTTTACATTTATCCGCATTGAAACTCATTTGCCAAATTTGGGCCCAACATGACAATTTATCTAGATTGTGTTGCATATCGTCAACTTGTTCTTTTGAGAGTACGCTATTTGTAATATTTGTATCGTCAGCAAATTTTGAGATTGTACAGGTGAGACCCTCATCTATGTCGTTGATGTAAATTAGAAAGAGAATTGGTCCTAGTACCGATCCCTGGGGTACCCCGCTACTTACATTGGTCCATTTAGATGCGTTCCCGTTTATGACTACCCTTTGCTTTCTGTTGCTGAGCCAATTTTCTATCCATTTCAACACACCGTCTTGTATTCCATGCGCTTTTAGTTTTAGCAGTAAACGTTTGTGGGGAACTTTGTCAAAGGCCTTTTGAAAATCAAGGTATATAATATCTACAGCTTTACTCTCATCGTAGAGGTTGAGGATATCGTGGAAGAAGTCTAAGAGGTTTGTTAAACAGGAACTTTTTTTTACGAAAGCCGTGTTGAGTATCTTTAAGTATGTTATTTTCCTCTAAGTGATTTACGAGTCTGTCTCGTATGACCGTTTCTAGCATTTTACATACAACTGAGGTTAAGCTAATTGGACGATAGTTACTGGGTAGGGATTTGCTGCCTTTTTTTAATATCGGTGTTACGTTGGCTAGCTTCCACTGATCAGGCATAGTTCCAGACTGCAAGGATTTATTGAATAGTAATATCAGTGGTTTGGAGAGCTCATCCTTAGCTTCCTTTAGAAATCTAGGCAAGATTGTATCAGGTCCTGGCGTTTTATTTACCTTGAGTTTATCTAAACAATTCAATACTTCTCTCTCTGTAACGGTGATATTGCTTAGAACATCTGAATTATCAATCTGAATCGGCGATGGTGTAGGGATATCACTGAGGTCTTCTGTTGTAAAAACTGATGCAAAGAAGGTATTGAGGGCATTACTCATTTGTACTTCGTCTTTGGTGTATTCTCCATTTTCATCGACTGACTAACGGTCCAACAGTTGAAGTAACTACTTTTTTCTTTCTGATATAACTATAGAATTCTTTCGGGTTTGTTTTACTTTGATTCGCAATATGTAACTCTAAGGTCTTTTTACTTTGCTTAATTAACTTTTTGGCTTTGCGTCGTAGCTCTACAAATTTCACCCGTTCTTCGTCATTTTGTGAGGATTTTAATCTATCATTAGCACATTTTTTAGCAAGCAGGCAGTTTGAAATATCTTTATTCCACCATTTGGGCTTATTATTATGGCCTGGGCGCCGTATTTTCGATGGTATGCAGTCTTGCACTGCTTTTAGGTAAGTGGTTTCGAATAACTTCCAAGATGTATTTATGTCGTTATTGTTAATTAAAAAGCTCCAGTCAGTTTCTTTAAACATAGCTCTAAGTTTATGGAAGTTTGCTTTCTGGAAATTAGGGACTTTTTCGATGCTACTATTTGGTTCGTTACTAGTAAAGTTTAAAGTGAAAGTTATCGTACGATGGTCGCTGTTACTGAATTCATCACCAACATTCAAATTCTCTATCAATTCTTCTTTTGTTGCAAGTACAATGTCAAGAACGTTATTACCACGGGTCGGCGTTCGAACAAATTGATAAAGCGAACTCTCTTGGAAGTTCGTATACAAGTCATGTCCGGAGTGTGAAGTAAGAGTATCGCCCCTCTTGGTCACAGGTAAATTAAAGTCGCCAAAAATTACGGTATCTTGTGAGTTACTTACATCTGCAATTTGTTAGTAAATTTCTTGGTCAGTTTGCACTGATTGAGCTGGAGGTCTGTATATTAACGCAAGTATTATTTTTGTACCTTTATTATTCTTTATTAGCACAAAAGATGTGTCGACGTTCACAATTTGAGGTTTTGACACGAGGGTCGGGTTAAGACTTTCTTTGATATAAAATAAAACGCCACCTCCATTTTTATTTATTCGGCTGTTCTCAAACATTACATAACCGGGAAGTGAATACTCTGCTAAAAAGTCTCTATCTTCTGTATTGAGCCAAGATTCTGTTATGCCAACCACATCATAATTTTCTGTAAACACTAGTTCCTCTAAATCTGAAAATTTATTGCGTATGCTACGAGCGTTTGCATAGAAAACCTTTAAAGTTGCGGTTTTAGAACTCGCAGAACGTTCTTTCATCGAATTCTTGGTTCTAGTCGGATCTACATTTACATTCTTGGCTGTCCTCGGTCCTCGGTCGTTATCCCTGGCGGTTTTGAATTTGGGTCGTGTTGGTGGGGCTTTATCCAAATTCGCGGTTCTTGACGGATTAGTATTTAATTCCTTTGTAGGTTGCCGTCCTCGCTGTCTTCGGTCCTCCTTCCTGGTGTCCTGTGCTGAGTCGATTTCTTCTCCGAAAATCCTTCGGAGAGAGAGAGAGAGAGGGAGGGACGGAGCGACGGACAGACAGACAGACAGACAATATATAAATAGATTGATAGATAGATAGATTAATACATACCTTACTTTCGTTTCCTCACGTTGACTCCAATTATCCGAAAAGTGTTTGATTGTTTTCATATATTCTAGTTAATGGAATGCGAAAATATATTACCTTAGCTCTTTCTCTTGTTAATATTGAATTGCAGGATGAAATATTTTGCACACATTGACTAACTGCATCTTGCAATGTAAGCACCCCTTAGTAATATTATCCTTATAGTATTCCATAAGATTATTCTCCACCCTTATGCTCTTAATAGTGTAATATACTGTTACTGTATATGACACGCACACACACACACACACCACACACGCACACACCTTCCCACACCTACACACACACACACATATATATATATATATATATATATATATATATATATATATATATATATATATATATATATATATATATATATATATATAGAGTATATACTGCATATAATTATATAACTAATATGTGCAACTCTCCCAGAATAATTTTTTCCTTCTACCTATGACTTAAATTGCCTCAAACTAATTGCCTCAAACTCCGTGTGCCCAGGCATTTTGGCTCGAACGTTCCTTGATTACGGCCATGTCACTCTTTCATCTCTGGAGGAGGCACTCGTCAAAGGCAGTTCTGCCTTTTGTCTCCCTCATTCACATACACACAAACAAATGTAAGTATACCTCTCTCTCTCTCTCTCTCTCTCTCTCTCTCTCTCTCTCTCTCTCTCTCTCTCTCTCTCTCTCTCTCTCTCTCTCTCTCTCTCTCTCTCAAATTGTGCATATCGATGTAACTTATGTACTGTTTAATTATTATCAAGGAACAAGTATAATACTAGCTCTAGTATACAGACCCCAAGCTCAATAAGTGCAAACTGGCCATGAGGTATACGAACAAATTGAAGAAATTAGCAACATTCAAATAACCACAATTCTTGATGACTTCAATTTACCAGTAACTAAGAGGAGCGGCATGCCTACTTCAAATTCTGGGCATGACCTATATTTCAACTTGCAAGAAAGTTCAATTTTTCAATTTGTTCAATCTCCGACCAGACATGTAGTAATAATGTGCTTTACCTTGTACTTGCAAGGAAAGAAAAATTGGTAGAGGGTTTGAATGTTGGTGACAAATTCAGTAACAGCAAGCAGCTAAGGATCAGTTTCAGTATATAGTTTAATAGTAATGAACCAAAATGCAGCAATGATAACGTTCAAAATATATAAAACAAGCAAAGTTCCGTAAACTTAGACAAATTCTTAAAGAAACTCACTGGAACTTTTTGCTTAACAGTATTGATATAAGTAAATCATGGGAATTATTCAATGTCACATATGTAAAAGCAGTTGAAGCGTTTATACCATCGAAGAAATGGCGTGGAATAGAGAGATTTGCAGAAAAACGGTTTGCTTACTAAGGACAATATTCATGATAGATTATAAACCTCGGAAAATGACGAACAATGAGTGAAATTAATAAATCCACGATGTAAATCCAAAAGTTAATTAAACAAAGTCAAAAGACCGAGGAGTTACATGTTGGGAGTCAAAGTAAAACAATCCCGAAAGATTTCTATAATTACATCAGAAAGAAGAAATATATAATTATTATTTCAACTATTGGATCGTTAGTAGATGAGAATAGAGATTACACCAAAGATGAAGAACAGGTGAATAGTGCTCTCAATACCTTCTTCGCATCAGTTTTTAGAACCGAAGACCTTAGTGATATCCCTACAGGATCACCAGTTCAGATAGGCAACTTTGAGCACTAAGTAATATCAGCATTACAGAGAGAGAAGTATCGAAATGTTTGGAAATAAAACTTAGGATACATAAATATTGTCTGGACCCGACACAATTTCACCTAGAGTTCTAATTAATTAAGCTAAATGTGAGCTCTCCAAACCACTGACATTGCTTTTCAATACATCCTTGCAGTTCGGAACTATGCCTGAGGAGGGGAAACTCGTTAACATAACACCGATATTTAACAAAAGTCATCAAATCTTTACCTAGGAACTATGGTCCAATTAACTTAACCTCAGTTGTCTGTAAAATGCTAGACACACTCATAAGAGACAGTATCATGAATCACATAAAGGAAAACAATAATCACACAGATACTCAACATGGCTTCCGTAACAAACGTTCCTGCTTAACACATTTCTTAGGCTTATTCCACGATATCCTCGACTCATATGACGAATGTAAGGCTATAGATTTTATAAACCTTGATTTTCAAAAGGCTTTTGACAAGGTACCCCACAGACGTGTATTAATAAGATTAAGAGTGCATGGAATACAAGGCGAAGTGTTGAGATGGATAGAAACTTAGCTCAGTGAAAAAATGTAAAATATCTAAATGGACCAATATAACTAGCGGGATACCCTAGGGATCAATACTACGGCCAGTTCTCTTTATAGTTTACATTAACGAAATAAATGAGGGCCTGTACTGTACAATTTCAAAGTTTGTAGATGATACACAAATTACAAATTCCGTACTCTCAAACGAACATGTAGAAGATTTGCATAGTAACCTAGATAAGCTGACATGTTGAGCTCAAATTGAAATTGGACAAATTAGTTTTAATATGGATACATGTAAAGTACTCCATATCGATATCGGAACCGAAAGAGAAAGTAAACTATTCAATGAATGGCACTCAGCTTAGGAGTGTAGACAGAGAAACAGATTTGGGAGTGATATATATCGAGTAACCTAAAACCCAATTAACATTATACATAAGTTGTTAAGAAAGCAAACATAATAATTGGCTTTCTAGACAAGTCAATAGAGCATGAATCCAGAGATGTAATCCTAACTCTTTGCAATTCCTTAGTCCATGTCTCTTTGGGGAGGCACTCGTCACATGCAGTTTTGTCTGTTGTCTCCTTTATCCACATAGAAAGAAAACAAAATCATGGTGCCCCTACTACAATAAAGATATCAACAAACTGGAACGAGTTCAATGTAGAGTTACCAAAATTATACCTAATCTAAAGAACAGACCGTACAAGAAGCATCTTAGAGAATGAAATGTATCTACTTAACCCAGCGCAGATTAAGAGGTGACCTATTTTAAGCATTCAAAATCATCAAAGACTTCAACAACTTGAACTGTAATCCATAATTTACGATCGACCAATCACTTCACAGGGGGGGAATGGTAGCAAAATTATTGGTAAATCTTTTAGCTCACATGAGTTTAAGAATGTATTTTTCATTCGAGTTGTAAACTTGTGGAATGGGGTTCCTCGAGATGTTATAGAATGCAGCACCTTTGATTCTTTTAAACATTTCCTAGACAACAAGCTTGCCTTAAATTTTCGACTGGCTGCATTTCTAAATTAATATCTTTTTGTATGCCTTTTTCGTTGCATACATCGAGGATCGGTACATGTATAAAGAAATGTTCCCTAGATACACATATTATCGCTTTTTGATGAGTTATGTATTAACCTAAATTGTCCCATACGAAAATCTCCGAACCCTGCCATGGACATTAGTGGACAGTTGGGGTCGCTCTACTGGTGATCTTCTTTCATATATTACTAACTCTTGGTCATCCTTTTTTCGGAACTTCGGTGATACCATTTATATTGCGCTAGACATATCGAAGGCCTTCTATACTGTAGAGTCTGGCACAAATCTCTAATGTCTAAGCTACCCTCTTTCGGTTTCTATCCCTTTATCTCTAATTTCCTTCCTGGCCATTCCATAGCTGCGGTTGTGAATGGTCATCATTCACTTCCTCATCCTATCAACTCCAGTCATCAGGGTTCTTTCCTATCTCCATTTCTCTTTCTAATATTCATAAATGATCTTTTCAACTGTACCTCCAGTCCTATCCATTCATAATTATGCTGTCGACTCTTACCTTACACTATTCAACTAGTTCTCCAGAACACCCCAGCAAGCAATCACTCAAAGACTCATGTGATGAAGCCCTAGCAAATGTATCTTCTGATCTAACAACCATTTCCAATTGGGGCAGAGTAAATCTTGTTGCTTTCAATACTTCTAAAACCCAATTTCTCCATTTATCTATTTATGCAGTCAAAAACTCCCACTGGACTATCACTTATACTTCGTCCATGTTGTTTATAAAGGAGACAAAAGGCAAAGCTGCCTGTAATAAGTGCCCTCTCTCCCCTCCCCCAAGGTTAAAAGAGAGGCAGAAATCCAAAATCAGAGCACGTTAGAGGTATTATAGTGTGTTGGAAAGAAGTGTGGTTTGCTTGTTAAGTGTAGTGAAATGAGAAGGTGTTTGCGATAGTCAGCTTGATTAATCTATGTGTAGGTGAGGCACAAATAGAAACAGTGGGGAAGCCAGGCAAACGAAACAGGAATGCCAGCAACTCCTAATCATATGCCGATGTGGCCTTCCCTGGGTACTGCCCTGCTTGATTGGTGCCTACAATCTCTCCATATCTGATCTACCCTTAACTTGTTAAACTGTTCAGTAGTCAATGTTCCTCCTTTCATCCTCTTTCCCACCCCCGCTTTGCTCCCCCTTACGTTGCTACCTACTTACTCATATATTGACTTCCTTTATCTCCTCCTCCACCTCCACTTGCTCAACATTCAGTAAGGGAGGCGGAAGGTGCTGACTCTTGCTAACACTCGCACTTCATTCTTTTCACTCCAGTATTTTCCAACCTTCCTCCTCTTCCACACCAAGCCTCTAATAGTAAGGCCTCTTTGGGGGTTAATATTTGTATGTTTCCTTTTTGTTTTCGGTTTTTCGTTTTTCATCATCATTGCCGTGTATATTCTTCTACACATATATGTTCCTTCTTATATATTTTCTGCCATATCTTATTACTCTTTTTGCTCTAGTCTGTGCGTTCGTTTGTTTGTTTATTTGCATTGTTCTGGTTTTTTTTTTTGTCTTCCCAACTCATACAAATATGACCTTTCTTTTTACACTAATTTTGTTTTCCAAATGTTGTGATATTCCTCGTCGTTATCAACAAATTCATGCTCATAATATTATTATCATCACCACCATCCTAGTCTTCTTATTCTGTATAAATATAATCATATCATCACCACTTTGTTTTTGTTCTTCATCTACATCTTAACCCCTTGATGATCATGACGCGTTTTGACGATTAATTAATGCTATCTTTAGGCTATTGTATACAACTAAGGAAGGACCTGTGGGAATTTAGCATAGTACAGTGTATCTCAATTAACTTTCTGACTTTATATATCCTTCCTCTTCTGAATACAATCGTTTAATAATAGAAAGAAGACAGAAGAGAATCGCGTCATTGATCCTCAGTGGTAATCATCTATTTGCTGTCTTCTTTATTCTTCCTTCTCTTTGCTGTCTTTTCCTTATCATAGTTATTTTCTCTCTGTCTTTATAATTGTCTCCCTGTATTTGTGACCTTCTTCCTGGCGTGTGCATAAACCTTTAACCGTCCTGGTGGTGTAATGGTTAGAGTGTTTAAAAATATGTATGTGATAATCCAGGTTCGAATCCCGGTGGATCACGTATATACTTTCATTAATTTCATTGGAGGTGTTTGGTGTTGTGGTGAAATAAATAAAAATATAGATTATCATTAGGTTCAGGGATATTTCGTAGCGAGGCCGGTCTATATGATCTATGCCTCATGAATATTCTTTCCTCTCACTTAAACATTAGGCTACCATAGCACGGTTGAGAATATATGCTTTCATTAATTTCAATGGAGTTGTTTGGTGTTGTGGTGAAATTAATACAAATATAGATTATCCTTGTCTTTGATGTCTTCTCCCTATCTGTTTTGTCTTCTCACTGTCTGTTTTGTCTTCTCGCTGTCTTGTTTGTGTTTCCCTGTCTTTTAATGCGTTCCCCCTGTATTTGCGACCTTCTTACTGTCTTCTCCCTGGCTTTGCTGTCTCCTTCCTGCATCTGTTATATTCCGCTTAAACAGAGAAAAGGTGATGGAGTTGAAATGCAAAATAATAATAGTACACTGATGACATACCAATGCTGTTTCAGCTTCGGTGTTCTATATTGCACGTACACATTTTGCAGTGTATCAACTTGCACTATATTTTTTTCCCCAGTTCAATCACAGAAACTATCCTAGACCATACTGAATAGTCGTGTACCCAGTTTCTGACATTGTGTCTGAAACCTGTGATGGTGGCTTGGGACATGTAATGTGTGTTCGTTGTGGCAACCTAAAGGTTTATGATTGATAATCACAGACATCCAAAATCAATATGTATAAACGGTAAGGATGTTTGTAGGACCCTGTTGAACCATGACAAGATAAATGTTCATAATGCCTCGTATCTATCCATCATTCACATGAATAGAACATAGATATCGTACACCGTGACTAATGTGTTCACCCCTGTCAATAACCGAAATATAATTGATCTTTTACAGTCTAATCTAATCTTATGTCACCATATTTAAGCATATACTGTATAGCTAATCCAATTGAATGTAATATAACCTCACTCTAACTTACATTAACCCTGTTAAAAATTCGTAATGGTCATTTCCTAAACACAATATTTATTGGAAGAAAATGGTCCATAGATGAACTGTAATACATTGCCTGTGAGACACGACAGCATACCGGTAATAACACATGCAGAATTATAGAGGTGAGTTAAAGAGGCACACGTGTATAGAAAATACAAGTAAATAACTACAGAGTCCGTTCCTGCTCTAAGGTTAATACAATAATGGCCTTGAAAGGTAGGAGGGGGAGCCTGCCTGAAAGTTAGGTTCCAGAGAGAGAGAGAGAGAGAAAGGGAGAAGGAGGGAGGGAGGGAGGGAGGGAGAGAGAGAGAGAGAGAGAGATGGAGGGACGGACGGACGGACAGACTGACAGACAGACAGACAGACAATATATAAATAGATTGATAGATAGATAGATGCATACATACCTTACTTTCGTTTCCTCACGTTGACTCCAATTATCCGAAAAGTGTTTGATTGTTTTCATATATTCTAGTTAAGGGAATGCGAAAATAAATTACCTTAGCTCTTTCTCTTGCGAATATTGAATTGCAGGATGAAATATTTTGCACACATTGACTAACTGCATCTTGCAATGTAAGCACCCCTTAGTAATATTATCCTTATAGTATTCCATAAGATTATTCTCCACCCTTATGCTCTTAATAGTGTAATATACTGTTACTGTATATGACACGCACACACACACACCACACACAAACACACCCTCCCACACCTACACACACACACACATATATATATATATATATATATATATATATATTCTGACATACGGAGCCCTGTATGTTTATTTAAGAGTTAGAATTAAGAGTTGAAGGAGTGCCAAACTACCCAGGCGGCGAAGCAGACCAGCCAGCGAACCTGCGAGTGGGAAACCAGCTCGTCCGCATACCAGCAAACAAGCCTTCACACCTGCTGCGTCATAGGGGACCCTGCAAACTACTTCGATGACCCGACGCTATGATGTATGATCGACGCCAGGAGACTCCATTGGACCACGCACCTGCTACGCAACTCGAGGAGCTGTGATTGGGGCGCGCACCATCAACCGCCTCCTGATTCGTTCCTACACCATCATTGTTTAGTATATAAGACCCGAGTAGTGGGCATTCAAATCAGTCTCATTTGGAGTTGGGAAGGTGAACTTGCAGCTGGAGGAAGACAGGGTGAAGTATTATAATGGGTTTGTGACTGTCAGTCAGATTATATAAGTGTGTGTTAAGTGTGTTCCGTGTAAACACTTACGTTATGTTGGTTAGTGAGATATGTGATTGGGAATTAGCGTTAACGCTACTATTATGTACTTAACTATTTGATTGGGAATTAACGTTAATGCTACTATTATGTACTTAACTATTTGATTGGGAATTCACGTTAACGCTACTATTATGTACTTATTTGATTGGGAATTAACGTTAACGCTACTATTATGTACTTAACTATTTGATTGGGAATTAACGTTAACGCTACTATTATGTACTTAACTATTTTAGTTGACTGACTTGTGAACTAAAGCAACTCTTTAAGTAGTTGGGTTATGATGAAAGTAATACTATTGTTTTATATTAATACTTACCAGTTCTTTCATTTTCTTTTAATTAAGCTTACATTGCTTAACGGTGCTTAGTACGGTGATACTATTGTTTCATATTAGTAATATCGCCTTAGACTAACATGGCTGTTTTAATGTTACTTCTAGTGATTTCCTAAGCTGAAGAAAATTCTTTTAGCTTCAAAATATTATTTTTGCTTTTCATATTATTTGAGTGAGACCTGAATCGAATCTATGAAGCGATCCTGTAACTTAATTTACTCATAATAAAACTTCAATGTTACGTGATTAAGAAATACATTTAACTAATTATTAAATATATATCTAACTTTTTATGTGACTTTGATATTAATCCTGATGATAATAATAATATAATACTATTAACGTAAGACAAGAACCAAGAATAATAACTACATTAAATATAAATAAAAGGACATATAAGAAAACTAGCTATTCATTTCAATAAGGGTAAGAGACAGAAATACTCTTACCTCAATATTTATCTTTCAAGACTTTTTATAGAATTAATAGTCCTTCTTTAGATATAACTTATTTGGTTCATAACCATAGCCTACTAAGCTTCGGTTAAATAATTATTCTTTATAAATACTACATGACTTTCATTAGTTTCAGTATTTTTTCATAATTAAAGAGTATCAGTCAAAAAAGGATACCAAGTCCTAAGATCCAAAAGGAAAGGAAGCAACAACAGGAAATAATTTTATTAGATTTTACTTTTGTTTTGCCTTCAGCTGACTGATACCTTAATATATATCTCTGTGCTATCTAGATTCATCAAGTTAACCATTTGAGGATGAAGATACGTAACAATATATATATATATATATATATATATATATATATATATATATATATATATATAAATATATATATATATATATATATATATATATATATATATATACCGTATATATATATACAGTATATACTGTATATATATATAACTAATATGTGCAACTCTCCCAGAATAAATTTGTCCTTCCTATGACTTAAATTGCCTCAAACTAATTGCCTCAAACTCCGTGTGCCCAGGCATTTTGGCTCGAACGTTCCTTGATTACGGCCATGTCACTCTTTCATCTCTGGAGGAGGCACTCGTCAAAGGCAGTTCTGCCTTTTGTCTCCCTCATTATCTCCGACCAGACATGTAGTAATAATGTGCTTTACCTTGTACTTGCAAGGAAAGAAGAATTGGTAGAGGGTTTGAATGTTGGTGACAAACTCAGTAACAGCAAGCAGCTAAGGATCAGTTTCAGTATATAGTTTAATAGTAATGAACCAAAATGCAGCAATGATAACGTTCAAAATATATAAAACAAGCAAAGTTCCGTAAACTTAGACAAATTCTTAAAGAAACTCACTGGAACTTTTTGCTTAACAGTATTGATATAAGTAAATCATGGGAATTACTCACTGTCACATTCGTAAAAGCAGTTGAAGCGTTTATACCATCGAAGAAATGGCGTGGAATATAGAGATTTGCAGAAAAACGGTTTGCTTAATAAGGACATTATTCATAGTAGATTATAAACCTCGGAAAATGACGAACAATGAGTGAAATTAATAAATCCACGATGTAAATCCAAAAGTTAAGTAAACAAAGTCAAAAGACCGAGTAGTTGCATGTTGCGAGTCAAAGTAAAACAATCCCGAAAGATTTCTATAATTACATCAGAAAGAAGAAATATATTATTTCAACTATTGGATCGTTAGTAGATGAGAATGGAGATTACACCAAAGATGAACAGGTGAATAGTGCTCTCAATACCTTCTTCGCATCAGTTTTTAAAACCGAAGACCTTAGTGATATCCCTACAGTATCACCAGTTCAGATAAGCAACTTTGAGCACTAAGAAATATCAGCATTACAGAGAGAGAAGTATCGAAATATTTGGAGAAAAAAACTTAGGATACATAAATATTGTCTGGACCCGACACAATTTCACCTAGAGTTCTAATTAATCAAGCTAAATGTGAGCTCTCCAAACCACTGACATTGCTTTTCAATACATCCTTGCAGTTCGGAACTATGCCTGAGGAGGGGAAACTCGTTAACATAACACCGATATTTAACAAAAGTCATCAAATCTTTACCTAGGAACTATGGTCCAATTAACTTAACCTCAGTTGTCTGTAAAATGCTAGACACACTCATAAGAGACAGTATCATGAATCACATAAAGGAAAACAATAAACACACAGATACTCAACATGGCTTCCGTAACAAACGTTCCTGCTTAACGAATTTCTTAGGCTTATTCCACGATATCCTTGACTCATAATTATGACGAATGTAAGGCTATAGATTTTATAAACCTTGATTTTCAAAAGGCTTTTGACAAGGTACCCCACAAACGTGTATTGATAAGATTAAGAGTGCATGGAATACAAGGCGGAGTGTTGAGATGGATAGAAACTTAGCTCAGTGAAAAAATTGTAAAATATCTAAATGGACCAATATAACTAGCGGGATACCCTAGGGATCAATACTAGGGCCAGTTCTCTTTCTAGTTTACATTAACGAAATAGATGAGGGCCTGTACTGTACAATTTCAAAGTTTGTAGATGATACACAAATTACAAATTCCGTACTCTCAAACGAACATTTAGAAAATTTGCATAGTAACCTAGATAAGCTGACATGTTGAGCTCAAATTGAAATTGGACAAATTAGTTTTAATATGGATACATGTAAAGTACTCCATATCGATATCGGAACCGAAAGAGAAAGTAAACTATTCAATGAATGGCACTCAGCTTAGGAGTGTAGACAGAGAAACAGATTTGGGAGTGATATATATCGAGTAACCTAAAACCCAGTTAACATTATACATAAGTTGTTAAGAAAGCAAACATAATAATTGGCTTTCTAGACAAGTCAATAGAGCATGAATCCAGAGATGTAATCCTACCTCTTTGCAATTCCTTAGTCCATGTCTCTGGGGGAGGCACTCGCCACAGGCAGTTTTGTCTTTTGTCTCCTTTATCCACATAGACAAAAAAAAAAAATCATGGTGCCCCTACTACAATAAAGATATCAACAAACTGGAACGAGTTCAATGTAGAGTTACCAAAATTATACCTAATCTAAAGAACAGACCGTACAAGAAGCATCTTAGAGAATGAAATGTATCTACTTAACCCAGCGCAGATTAAGAGGTGACTTATTTTAAGCATTCAAAATCATCAAAGACTTCAACAACTTGAACTGTAATCCATACTTTACGATCGACCAATCACTTCACTGGGGGGGAATGGTAGCAAAATAATTGGTAAATCTTTTAGCTCACCTGAGTTTAAGAATGTATTTTTCATTCGAGTTGTAAACTTGTGGAATGGGGTTCCTCGAGATGTTATAGAATGCAGCACCTTTGATTATTTTAAACATTGCCTAGACAACAAGCTTGCCTTAAATTTTCGACTGGCTGCATTTCTAAATTAATATCTTTGTGTATGCCTTTTTCGTTGCATACATCGAGGATCGGTACATGTATAAAGAAATGTTCCCTAGATACACATATGATCGCTTTTTGATGAGTTATGTATTAACCTAAATTGTCCCATACGAAAATCTCCGAACCCTGCCATGGACATTAGTGGACAGTAGGGGTCGCTCTACTGGTGATCTTCTTTCATATCTTACTAACTCTTGGTCATCCTTTGTTCGGAACTTCGGTGATACCATTTATATAGCGCTAGACATATCGAAGGCCTTCTATACTGTAGAGTCTGGCACAAATCTCTAATGTCTAAGCTACCCTCTTTCGGTTTCTATCCCTTTATCTCTAATATCCTTCCTGGCCATTCCATAGCTGCGGTTGTGAATGGTCATCATTCACTTCCTCATCCTATCAACTCCAATCATCAGGGTTCTTTCCTATCTCTATTTCTCTTTCTAATATTCATAAATGATCTTTTCAACTGTACCTCCAGTCCTATCCATTCATAATTATGCTGTCGACTCTTACCTTACACTATTCAACTAGTTCTCCAGAACACCCCAGCAAGCAATCACTCAAAGACTCATGTGATGAAGCCATAGCAAATTTATCTTCTGATCTAACAACCATTTCCAATTGGGACAGAGTAAATCTTGTTGCTTTCAATACTTCTAAAACCCAATTTCTCCATTAATCTATTTATGCAGTCAAAAACTCCCAGTGGACTATCACTTATACTTCGTCCATGTTGTTTATAAAGGAGACAAAAGGCAAAGCTGCCTGTAACAAGTGCCCTCTCTCCCCTCCACCAAGGTTAAAAGAGAGACAGAAATCCAAAATCAAAGCACGTTAGAGGTATTATAGTGTGTTGGAAAGAAGTGTGGTTTGCTTGTTAAGTGTAGTGAAATGAGGTGTTTGCTATAGTCAGCTTGATTAATCTATGTGTAGGTGAGGCACAAATAGAAACAGTGGGGAAGCCAGGCAAACTAAACAGGAATGCCAGCAACTCCTAATCATATGCCGATGTGGCCTTCCCTGGGTACTGCCCTGCTTGATTGGTGCCTACAATCTCTCCATATCTGATCTACCCTTAACTTGTTAAACTGTTCAGTAGTCAATGTTCCTCCTTTCATCCTCTTTCCCACCCCCGCTTTGCTCCCCCTTACGTTGCTACCTACTTACTCATATATTGACTTCCTTTATCTCCTCCTCCACCTCCACTTGCTCAACATTCAGTAAGGGAGGCGGAAGGTGCTGACTCTTGCTAACACTCGCACTTCATTCTTTTCACTCCAGTATTTACCAACCTTCCTCCTCTTCCACACCAAGCCTCTAATAGTAAGGCCTCTTTGGGGGTTAATATTTGTAGGTTTCCTTTTTGTTTTCGATTTTTCGTTTTTCATCATCATTGCCGTGTATATTCTTCTACACATATATGTTCCTTCTTATATATTTTCTGCCATATCTTATTACTCATTTTGCTCTAGTATGTGCGTTCGTTTGTTTGTTTATTTGCATTGTTCTGTTTTTTTGTTTGTTCTTCCCAACTCATACAAATATGACCTTTCTTTTTACACTAATTTTGTTTTCCAAATGTTGTGATATTCCTCGTCGTTATCAACAAATTCATGCTCATAATATTATTATCATCACCACCATCCTAGTCTTCTTATTCTGTATAAATATAATCATATCATCACCACTTTGTTTTTGTTCTTCATCTACATCTTAACCCCTTGATGATCATGACGCGTTTTGACGATTTATTAATGCTATCTTTAGGCTATTGTATACAACTAAGGAAGGACCTGTGGGAATTTAGCATAGTACAGTGTATCTCAATTAACTTTCTGACTTTATATATCCTTCCTCTCCTGAATACAATCGTTTAATAATAGAAAGAAGACAGAAGAGAATCGCGTCATTGATCCTCAGTGGTAATCATCTATTTGCTGTCTTCTTTTTCTTCCTTCTCTTTGCTGTCTTTTCCTTATCATAGTTATTTTCTCTCTGTGTTTATAATTGTCTCCCTGTATTTGCGACCTTCTTCCTGGCGTGTGCATAAACCTTTAACCGTCCTGGTGGTGTAATGGTTAGAATATTTAAAAATCTGTGTGTGATAATCCAGGTTCGAATCCCGGTGGATCACATATATGGTTTCATTAATTTCATTGGAGGTGTTTGGGTGTTGTGGTGAAATAAATACAAAATATAGATTATTAGTAGGTTCAGGGATAGTTCGTAGCGAGGACGGTCTATATGATCTGTGCCCTATGAATACTCTTTCCTCTCACTTAAACATTAGGCTACCATAGCGCGGTTGGGAATATGAACATGATTAAATTAATATCCAGTATTTGAGAATGAATAATAAGTCGTAGGCGTGTGCATACACCTTTAACCGTCCTGGTGGTGTAATGGTTAGAGTGTTTAAAACTATGTGTGTGATAATCCAGGTTCGAATCCCGGTGGATCACATATATACTTTCATTAATTTCATTGGAGGTGTTTGGTGTTGTGGTGAAATAAATAAAAATATAGATTATCAGTAGGTTCAGGGATAGTTCGTAGCGAGGCCGGTCTATATGATCTGTGCCAGATGAATATTCTTTCCTCTCACTTAAACATTAGGCTACCATAGCACGGTTGAGAATATATGCTTTCATTAATTTCAATGGAGTTGTTTGGTGTTGTGGTGAAATTAATACAAATATAGATTATCCTTGTCTTTGATGTCTTCTCCCTATCTGTTTTGTCTTCTCACTGTCTGTTTTGTCTTCTCGCTGTCTTGTTTGTGTTTCCCTGTCTTTTAATGCGTTCCCCCTGTATTTGCGACCTTCTTACTGTCTTCTCCCTGGCTTTGCTGTCTCCTTCCTGCATCTGTTATATTCCGCTTAAACAGAGAAAAGGTGATGGAGTTGAAATGCAAAATAATAATAGTACACTGATGACATACCAATGCTGTTTCAGCTTCGGTGTTCTATATTGCACGTACACATTTTGCAGTGTATCAACTTGCACTATATTTGTTTCCCCAGTTCTATCACAGAAACTATCCTAGACCATACTGAATAGTCGTGTACCCAGTTTCTGACATTGTGTCTGAAACCTGTGATGGTGGCTTGGGACATGTAATGTGTGTTCGTTGTGGCAACCTAAAGGTTTATGATTGATAATCACAGACATCCAAAATCAATATGTATAAACGGTAAGGATGTTTGTAGGACCCTGTTGAACCATGACAAGATAAATGTTCATAATGCCTCGTATCTATCCATCATTCACATGAATAGAACATAGATATCGTACACCGTGACTAATGTGTTCACCCCTGTCAATAACCCAAATATAATTGATCTTTTACAGTCTAACCTAATCTTATGTCACCATATTTAAGCATATACTGTATAGCTAATCCAATTGAATGTAATATAACCTCACTCTAACTTACATTAACCCTGTTAAAAATTCGTAATGGTCATTTCCTAAACACAATATTTATTGGAAGAAAATGGTCCATAGATGAACTGTTAATACATTGCCTGTGAGACACGACAGCATACCGGTAATAACACATGCAGAATTATAGAGGTGAGTTAAAGAGGCACACGTGTATAGAAAATACAAGTAAATAACTACAGAGTCCGTTCCTGCTCTAAGGTTAATACAATAATGGCCTTGAAAGGTAGGAGGGGGAGCCTGCCTGAAAGTTAGGTTCCAGAGAGAGAGAGAGAGAGAGAAAGGGAGAAGGAGGGAGGGAGGGAGGGAGGGAGGAAGGGAGGGAGAGAGAGAGAGAGGGAGGGACGGACAGACTGACAGACAGACAGACAGACAGACAGACAATATATAAATAGATTGATAGATAGATAGATGCATACATACCTTACTTTCGTTTCCTCACGTTGACTCCAATTATCCGAAAAGTGTTTGATTGTTTTCATATATTCTAGTTAAGGGAATGCGAAAATATATTACCTTAGCTCTTTCTCTTGCGAATATTGAATTGCAGGATGAAATATTTTGCACACATTGACTAACTGCATCTTGCAATGTAAGCACCCCTTAGTAATATTATCCTTATAGTATTCCATAAGATTATTCTCCACCCTTATGCTCTTAATAGTGTAATATACTGTTACTGTATATGACACGCACACACACACACCACACACAAACACACCCTCCCACACCTACACACACACACACATATATATATATATATATATACAGTATATACTGTATATATATAACTAATATGTGCAACTCTCCCAGAATAATTTTTTCCTTCTACCTATGACTTAAATTGCCTCAAACTAATTGCCTCAAACTCCGTGTGCCCAGGCATTTTGGCTCGAACGTTCCTTGATTACGGCCATGTCACTCTTTCATCTCTGGAGGAGGCACTCGTCAAAAGCCACTTCTGCCTTTTGTCTCCCTCATTCACATTCACACAAACAAATGTAAGTATACCTCTCTCTCTCTCTCTCTCTCTCTCTCTCTCTCTCTCTCTCTCTCTCTCTCTCTCTCTCTCTCTCTCTCTCTCTCTCTCTCTCTCTCTCTCAAATTGTGCATGTTTATGTAACTTATGTACTGTTTAATTATTATCAAGGAACAAGTATAATACTAGCTCTAGTATACAGACCCCAAGCTCAATAAGTGCAAACTGGCCATGAGGTATACGAACAAATTGAAGAAATTAGCAACATTCAAATAACCACAATTCTTGATGACTTCAATTTACCAGTAACTAAGAGGAGCGGCATGCCTACTTCAAATTCTGGGCATGACCTATATTTCAACTTGCAAGAAAGTTCAATTTTTCAATTTGTTCAATCTCCGACCAGACATGTAGTAATAATGTGCTTTACCTTGTACTTGCAAGGAAAGAAGAATTGGTAGAGGGTTTGAATGTTGGTGACAGATTCAGTAACAGCAAGCAGCTAAGGATCAGTTTCAGTATATAGTTTAATAGTAATGAACCAAAATGCAGCAATGATAACGTTCAAAATATATAAAACAAGCAAAGTTCCGTAAACTTAGACAAATTCTTAAAGAAACTCACTGGATCTTTTTGCTTAACAGTATTGATATAAGTAAATCATGGGAATTATTCAATGTCACATATGTAAAAGCAGTTGAAGCGTTTATACCATCTAAGAAATGGCGTGGAATAGAGAGATTTGCAGAAAAACGGTTTGCTTACTAAGGACAATATTCATGATAGATTATAAACCTCGGAAAATGACGAACAATGAGTGAAATTAATAAATCCACGATGTAAATCCAAAAGTTAATTAAACCAAGTCAAAAGACCGAGGAGTTACATGTTGGGAGTCAAAGTAAAACAATCCCGAAAGATTTCTATAATTACATCAGAAAGAAGAAATATATATAATTATTATTTCAACTATTGGATCGTTAGTAGATGAGAATAGAGATTACACCAAAGATGAAGAACAGGTGAATAGTGCTCTCAATACCTTCTTCGCATCAGTTTTTACAACCGAAGACCTTAGTGATATCCCTACAGGATCACCAGTTCAGATAGGCAACTTTGAGCACTAAGTAATATCAGCATTACAGAGAGAGAAGTATCGAAATGTTTGGAAATAAAACTTAGGATACATAAATATTGTCTGGACCCGACACAATTTCACCTAGAGTTCTAATTAATTAAGCTAAATGTGAGCTCTCCAAACCACTGACATTGCTTTTCAATACATCCTTGCAGTTCGGGACTATGCCTGAGGAGGGGAAACTCGTTAACATAACACCGATATTTAACAAAAGTCATCATATCTTTACCTAGTAACTATGGTCCAATTAACTTAACCTCAGTTGTCTGTAAAATGCTAGACTCACTCATAAGAGACAGTATCATGAATCACATAAAGGAAAACAATAAACACACAGATACTCAACATGGCTTCCGTAACAATAAACACACAGATACTCAACATGGCTTCCGTAACAAACGTTCCTGCTTAACACATTTCTTAGGCTTATTCCACGATATCCTTGACTCATAATTATGACGAATGTAAGGCTATAGATTTTATATACCTTGATTTTCAAAAGGCTTTTGACAAGGTACCCCACAAACGTGTATTGATAAGATTAAGAGTGCATGGAATACAAGGCGGAGTGTTGAGATGGATAGAAACTTAGCTCAGTGAAAAAATTGTAAAATATCTAAATGGACCAACCTAACTAGCGGGATACCCTAGGGATCAATACTAGGGCCAGTTCTCTTTCTAGTTTACATTAACGAAATAGATAAGGGCCTGTACTATACAATTTCAAAGTTTGTAGACGATACACAAATTACAAATTCTGTACTCTCAAACGAACATGTAGAAGATTTGCATAGTAACCCAGATAAGCTGACATGTTGAGCTCAAATTGAAATTGGACAAATTAGTTTTAATATGGATACATGTAAAGTACTCCATATCGATATCGGAACCGAAAGAGCAAGTAAACTATTCAATGAATGGCACTCAGCTTAGGAGTGTAGACAGAGACACAGATTTGGGAGTGATATATATCGAGTAACCTAAAACCCAGTTAACATTATACATAAGTTGTTAAGAAAGCAAACATAATAATTGGCTTTCTAGACAAGTCAATAGAGCATGAATCAAGAGATGTAATCCTAACTCTTTGCAATTCCTTAGTCCATGCCTCTGGGAGAGGCACTCGTCACAGGCAGTTTTGTCTTTTGTCTCCTTTATCCACATAGAAAAAAAAAAAATCATGGTGCCCCTACTGCAATAAAGATATCATCAACAAACTGGAACGAGTTCAATGTAGAGTTACCAAAATTATACCTAATCTAAAGAACAGACCGTACAAGAAGCGTCTTAGAGAATGAAATGTATCTACTTAACCCAGCGCAGATTAAGAGGTGACCTATTTTAAGCATTCAAAATCATCAAAGACTTCAACAACATGAACTGTAATCCATACTTTTCGATCGACCAATCACTTCACAAGGGGGGAATTGTAGCAAAATTATTGGTAAATCTTTTAGCTCACATGAGTTTAAGAATGTATTTTTCATTCGAGTTGTAAACTTGTGGAATGGGGTTCCTCGAGATGTTATAGAATGCAGCACCTTTGATTTTTTTAAACATTGCCTAGACAACAAGCTTGCCTTCTATTTTCGACTGGCTGCATTTCTTAATTAATATCTTTGTGTATGCCTTTTTCGTTGCATACATCGAGGATCGGTACATGTATAAAGAAATGCTCCCTAGATACACATATGATCGCTTTTTGATGAGTTATGTATTAACCTAAATTGTCCCATACGAAAATCTCCGAACCCTGCCATGGACATTAGTGGACAGTAGGGGTCGCTCTACTGGTGATCTTCTTTCATATCTTACTAACTCTTGGTCATCCTTTTTTCGGAACTTCGGTGATACCATTTATATTGCGCTAGACATATCGAAGGCCTTCTATACTGTAGAGTCTGGCACAAATCTCTAATGTCTAAGCTACCCTCTTTCGGTTTCTATCCCTTTATCTCTAATTTCCTTCCCTGGCCATTCCATAGCTGCGGTTGTGAATGGTCATCATTCACTTCCTCATCCTATCAACTCCAGTCATCAGGGTTCTTTCCTATCTCCATTTCTCTTTCTAATATTCATAAATTATCTTTTCAAATGTACCTCCAGGCCTATCCATTCATATGCTGTCGACTCTTACCTTACACTATTCAACTAGTTCTCCAGAACACCCCAGCAAGCAATCACTCAAAGACTCATGTGATGAAGCCATAGCAAATTTATCTTCTGATCTAACAACCATTTCCAATTGGGGCAGAGTAAATCTTGTTGCTTTCAATACTTCTAAAACCCAATTTCTCCATTTATCTACCAGTCAAAAACTCCCAGTGGAGTATCCCTTATACGACGTGTTCCCCATGTACTGTCCCTTCCTTTACTTGTACTCGTTGACGAACCAGGACCGGCCACGGACTATGTGTCAGAATATTCTATGTACCCTCGCACCCGGCAAAATTATAAAAACTTAAAAATGAAAAATAATAATGAAAATAACAGACGTCTTTTCGATGATAACTGTAAATGTAAACTGTGTGTGAATGAATTTGATTTTGAACATCAAACATTTTTTAAAAGTTACATTACCAATACAAAATTTTTGTTTCTAAATTCTTCTGTTAATGTAACATCTCCATGTAAAGTAAATAATGTTATCTATTTAATAACCTGTGAGAAATGTGGTGTACAATATGTTGGAAAGACGGAGCAATGTTTAAGAGAAACAGCCTCCGGCCCTAGATCAGGAATTAAGAACGGCATCGACTCCAAGATTCTTCTATATAAGCATTTTAACACAGATTGTACTAAATTTGATTGTAAATACAAAATTCTAGAAATTGTTCAAAGTAATCAAATGTTTTAGATAGAGAAAATTATTGGATTGGAAAATTAATGACCATCTATCCATTTGGACTTAACAATCAAATAAAAAATGTAGGAAACATTTTGTATAAAGATTTATTAAAAAACGATTTTAATAACCCATATTTTAACTTCCCTGTTTTAAACAGAAGACCTGGTAGACACGGTAATAGAAGACTAAATACATTTAATAAAAAGAAATGCAGGTCTGATATTAAAATTATTGTTAATAGTTTATATTCATTATATCGAAATTTCGGAATTAAAAAATTAAAAGATTCATTGAAAGGCCTACAAAAGAAAAGTTTTGCTCCTTTTATAGAAAATATTCTAAATAATAAACAATTTCACAAATAAATTTAAGAATATAGTCTTTGCTTTTATGGGATATATTAGAGCTAATTCTAAGAAATCCAAAGATAACCGTATTAAAGATAAAGTCATGGCCACTTTACATTATTCCTCTAAAATTTTAGACAAAATTAATGTTAACAGTCTTATTAATTCAAAGAAAGTTAAGTCCATGTTACCAGATGGTTGTAAAGATTTCAAACCATTAATAGTGTATTCATATGAACGACCTGTTGGGATCCATTATTTGTAATTATAATAAAGTTTTAGGAAATCTTTCAGATAATGATATTTTCAATAATAATAAATGCGTGTGTGAAAGAGTCATGGATATGCCAGCTAGCAGACGTGATGCACTAGCAAAGTTCATTTATAGTCCGATATGTCACATATTAACAGGTGATGTAGAACTACTGTAGTTAAACATTTTGCAAACGACAAATTAGCGGAGCTATGTCGTAAAGGGTTTAAATTTAGAATAGGGAGTAATAAAGTAACATGGGACATAATTTTAATAGATAGTTTTTTCAGTCAATAAATTAAAGATAAATTGTTAAAAATTGCGTTGCTGCAATGCGAGAGAACTATAATCATGGTCTAAATTATTAATTAAGTTAATTAGAAATAAAATTTTCTCGCTTAAAAATGAATTTAATCTTTCAGATTTTATAGACTATAATTATAATAAGCTTAAAGCTGATTTAATAAATTTACATAAACATTTTGTAATCACTACAGTAGATAAAGCCAGCAATAATTATAGCCTTCACATGTAAGAAATTTTATCTTGAAAATATGAAAAAAGAATTAGGTATTAAGGGTAACATATTACGTAAAAAATATTTGCGGTAATTCTGTTTATGAAATTCAAAATAATCTGACTATTGATAACTTAATCGATGAACATAGCAAGAAAAATATAATATTTGATATTAAACTTTCTGATAAGAACAAGTGCCATTGCAAAATTATACATGTTACCTAAATTTCATAAAAGACCTTATAAATATCGCTTTATTGCCGGAGCAAAATTTGCTACCACTAAAACTCTATCAGAACAAGTCGTAAATTGCTTAAAATACATTAAAAGTACTCAGTAATGATATTGTAATACCATCATGAGAAGAACTGGCATTAACTATTATTGGAGTGTTGACAATTCGTTAGAAGTTATTGATAAAATAAATACCATGCCGAAAGTTACCTCGGTACATAGCTTCGACTTTTCAACTTTGTATACCAATTTCCCTTTCGATTGTGTATACTCAGAGCTTTGGTTTATTATAGATTTGCACTTTGACAGGTTCGTTAGGAATGGTAATTATTTCATAAATGTTTATACATATTTTAATAATGCATCACTTAGCTCTACTCCCACTAGTTCTGTATATTTTGATAGAACTAAACTTAAAGATGCCCTTAAATTCCTCCTTTTCAATACTTATGTTAGATTCGGGCCGTACATTTTCAAACAAATATTAGGAATTCCTATGGGTGGAAATGCTAGCCCTTTAATTGCAGACTTATTCTTGCTTGCTTTAGAATTTAAATATATAAAAGACTTAGTTGACAGTAGCAAGAAAAAGAAATTCCAGAAAAATTAGCACTTGCTAAACTGTTAATTAATAATAGTAGATATATTGATGATATTCTTGTTTGCAATTTGTTAAATTTTAATCAAGTTGCTAAACTTATTTACCCTAATTCTATTCCCCTCACACAATGTAACGTAAATTATAAAGTTGAAAATTTTCTTGATATAAATATAGAGATTGTTAATGAACAGTACATACTTAAAGTATATCACAAAGTTGATGATTTTAATTTTAACATAATAAATTTTCCTTTCCCTAGTAGTAATATCGATAGTAAAATAACTTATAATTGTTTTTATTCCCAATTAATAAGATTTTGTAAAATCTGCACTAAAGTAGATGACTTTTGGGCTAGAGCTAGGTTACTATACAGACTCTTAGTGGACAGAGGTTTTGAGGCAAGTAAATTGTTCCATAAATTTAATCTTTTTAGGGTCAATTATTGTGACTGTATTCTAAAATTTGACATCAATAATTTTAATCAAGCATTTTTAACTTGAAGTTTCTTGTATAACCTCTGCTTACTTTTTGTCTGTATTTATTGTTTATCTTTTTCTTTTTCTTTTTCTAGTATTATTATTATTATTATTAATATTAATATTGATGATTTTTTAAATTTATTGTTCTTGTTAAAAGAGTATTCTTTGTTTAAATCTGTTGTTACTTCATATTTTGACAATTATTTGTCTTTATATTATATGTATTCATTGCTCGATAGTATCAATTGCTTACTTTTGCGATTTCCTTAGTTTATTTGTGCTATAAATGTAGGTTTATTTGTAGGGTAGTTATTGATAGGGGTCACTTTAGGCAATGCTATGCTTACAGTACCTACCCGATAGCACTATCGTTAGGGAGTGCTGTACTGTATTTTATATATTATTTTGTCATAGTATAGATATCTTATCAATATTTGTATTTTGTACTATTGTTAATGTCTTGTCATGTTGCAAATTTGATTTTAAATAATATTTTGACATTTAACATGTATTTTCTTTATTCATGCAGAGTTTAGTAAAATTTGCCAGAACGTCCCGGACTTCACAAACTTGACTACTTCCTTTAACGTGACGATAGTGCGTTGTTATATGTGCGATTAGTTTGCTTGGGAAACAGATTAACTTGTTCATGTAGTAATGTACACCCTATGTGGTGGATTGTGTTCTTTTATTTAATAATTTTCATTTTAGTAAGCGTTGTTTCCACATAGCGATTTTGATAATTTAATTTGACTTTATATTGTCCTTGTCCCAATTTTGGTTTGTTTAGTTTGCAAGTTTTACATTTTAACTTCAACAATACAAAAACAACCCTTCATCTTCTGTCAGTATTCTCGGTGTCTCTTTAATTCTGTTCTCTCTTGGAGATACCATATTACCACTCTTGCTAAAACAGCTTCCCAGAAGCTGTCTATGCTCAACCACCTCAGAGGGTTCTTTACCCCTGCACATCTTCTTGCTCTGTACAGGGGCGCAGTGCATCCATGTATTGAGTATTGTTCGCCTGTGTGGGAGGATCTTATAACACACCACTTCTAGACAAAGTAGAACAACAAGTGTTTTGTCTCATTAACTCACGTCCACTCACCGATTCTCTGCAATCCTCTTTCTCTTCGCCACAATGTTACATCTCCTCTCTCTCTATTCTATCGCTTTCCCTCATCCTATGATTTTAATTGCTTCAAACTCCGTGTGTCCAGCCATTTTGGCTCAAACATTATATTTTGGCTCTGTCACTCTTTCAAATCTGAGGGAGGCACTTGTCACAGGCAGTTTTTGTCTTTTTACCCCCTCCCTCAATCCACATAGACAAAAAATAAGTTGTAGAACAGTACTTCTCTTTCCAATTGTCCCTTAACCAATGTCAACCACTATCTAATACTCTGAGCAGCAATTATTTAAGGAACAAGCAACTTCGAGGGGTCACTAGACTGTTGTTGCTCGACTTCCTTTGTACTCTCTCTTTATTACAATAATACTTTCATTGATAAACATTCCTATTGAAAACTGATTTTGATCACCACCAGTACTAATAACTCCTTCAGTAAGGTGTTTAAAGGACAAACTTCTTTGGCTAGATAGTACACTAAGAGTTGGTGGTGTATTTGAAATAAGGATACAGTACAACACCATCAAACTCATCGAATTTAATACAACTCCAGCTTTACTTGATTTGGAATAGGATATTCTGGTTAACACTATTAAATTTGAATCAAATAAGTTACACCTTTTGTCTCCAATAGTTAATTGATAAGTTCATTAAGGCAACATATGTATGAAATTATAGATTACATAATTATACAGTAGACAATGCAGTACATTCACCGAAATTCATAAGATAAGAGTGGATTGTTTAAGGTTTTCTCTTAAAACAGAATATATATAATTCATGATTTCAGTAATTAAAGTAATATTAATACAGCGTTACGAACGGGAAAAGTAGAACACAACACACCCTATTCGTCAACAGAACACCTGCGCTAACTATCCCGTTTGAGTGCAACAACAAACTCACTCGGAGTCTAAATGCTCCAGGTTCACAAATAAGACTATTAGGCTATCAAGTAATGATAACCTACTCATAGAGGTATTACAAAGGAGTACAAAGGAAATCAAGCAACAACAGATCTAGTGACCCTTCTAGGTTGCTTGTCCTCCAAAACACTGAGGATCAAGTGTCCAAACAGTGGTTTAGAGTGGGTAAGGGAACATTGGAAAGGGAATTACTGCCCTGGAACTAATGTCCGTGGCAGGATTAGGAAGTTAGTAGAGGACAGATGGGTTAGTAACTGAGGGGGGGATGAAATAAAGTTATTCAGTTACAAACACAGTGAGTCGCGGGTTTGATGCGAGATATCTTGTCTACGCAGAGTTTAAATGAAACAACTGTGATGCAGTCTATAATGTTTCGGGGAAGCCCATTCCACAAGAAAATTGACAACTCGATTGAAGAAGAAATTCTTAGATTCATGTGAGTTAAAAGAATTACCAATAATTTTGCAACCGTTTCCCCGCGTGTAATTCGATTGGTCGATAGTGAAGTACTTACTACAGTTCATATTGTCGATGCCTTTGATGATTTTGAACACTTGAATTAAGTCACCTCTTAATCTGCGCTGGGTTAAAGGAAATAGATTTAACTCTCTAAGTCGCTCTTCCTATGGTTTGTTCTTTAGGCTGAGGTATCATTTTGGTAACTCTACGTTGAACTCCGTTCTAGCTTGTTTATATCTTTTTGGTAATAAGGGCACCAGGATTGAACGCAGTATTCCAGAAGAGGGCGGACTCGGAATTGTAAACGGGTTAGGATAACTTCTTTGGATTTATGCTCAAATGACCTGCCTAAAAAGCCAATGTATTTTGCTTTGCCTTCTAACACAACTTCTGAACATTGTTGACTCGGTTTTAGGTTACTCGATATTGTTACTCCCAGATCGGTTTCTCTGTTTACATTCTTAAGCTGAGTGCCATTCATCGAATAGTTTGCTTTCTCATTTAGGTATCCGATATGTAGTACTTTACATTTATCCCATTGAAACTCATTTGCCAAATTTTGGCCCAACATGACAATTTATCTAGATTGTGTTGCATATCGTCAACTTGTTCTTTTGAGAGTACGCTATTTGCAATTTTTGTAGCGTCAGCAAATTTTGAGATTGTACAGTTGAGACCCTCATCTATGTCGTTGATGTAAATTAGAAAGAGAATTGGTCCTAGTACCGATCCCTGGGGTACCCCGCTACTTACATTGGTCCATTTAGATGCCTTACCGTTTATGACTACTCTTTGCTTTCTGTCGCTGAGCCAATTTTCTATCCATTTCAACACACCGTCTTGTATTCCATGCGCTTTTAGTTTTAGCAGTAAACGTTTGTGGGGAACTTTGTCAAAGGCCTTTTGAAAATCAAGGTATATAATATCTACAGCTTTACTCTCATCGTAGAGGTTGAGGAGTCGTGGAAGAAGTCTAAGAGGTTTGTTAAACAGGAACGTTTTTTACGAAAGCCTTGTTGAGTCTCTTTAACCCTCAAAAAGCGGCCCACCACTTAAGTCGAGTTAAATAAAGCTGGACTATGTGGCGGCGCTCGACATAACTCGAGTGGCAATCTCAGCACGTAATGATTGTGGCTGAGAGAGAGAGACATGTGGTGGCACGTACGACTAGCGAGCGTATGACTCGCTCTCACGACCACCGCGGGCCGAACCCTACTGACACAATCTAAATCTCAGCTCCCTCCTCCCTCTCTCACTCTCGCTACAACATACTCAATTATGCTACCGAAAGTACCGAATTACCTGCTTGTTTTTTTATTGACACATCTGCAGTTACACGGTATAGCATGTTGCCAGCACAAAACTATCCTCATACAAGGGATGCGTTATGGTGTTCAGTTCGAAAGCTCTGTTTATGCCCTTTTCAGGGATAGATAGCTCTGTTTTACGTTCTGGTTCTTATTTAGGCATTAAAACTGATCACGTAAACAGGCCCTATATTTGTGCTAAAAACCCCCGCTGGGCGGTACAAACTAAATAAACCGCGATAGGCCGCTCGTACGGTTTTAAGTCTGGTTATTTTCCTCTAAGTGATTTACGAGTCTGCTCTCGTATGACCATTTCTAGCATTTTAACATACAACTGAGGTGTAAGCTAATTGGACGATAGTTTACTGGGTAGGGATTTGCTGCCTTTTTTGAATATCGGGTTACGTTTGCTAGCTCCCACTGATCAGGCATAGTTCCAGACTTCACGGATTTATTGAATCGTAATGTCAGTGGTTTGGAGAGCTCATCCTTAGCTTCCTTTAGAACTTTAGGCGAGATTTGTATCCGGTCCAGGCGTTTTATTTACCTGTGAGTTTATCTAAACAATTTCAATACTTCACCTCTCGCTGTAACCAGGTGATATTGCTGTAGCAAGCATCTGAATTATCAATCTGAATCGGCGATTGTGTTAGGGATTCCACTGAGGTCTTCTGTTGTAACAACTGAATGCAAAGAAGGTATTGAGGGGCATTACTCATTTGTACTTCGTCTTTGGTGTATTCTCCATTTTCATCAACTAACGGTCCCAACAGTTGAAGTGTAAAAAAAACTTTTAAAAAAAACACTGGTTTTTTTTTCTTTGCCTGATAGTAACTATAGAATTCTTCCGTTGTTGTTTTACTTTGATTCGCAATATCAACTCTAAGGTCTTTTTCCTTTCCTTAATTACTTTTTTGGCTTTGCGTCGTAGCGCGACAAATTTCAAATCCTTTCTTCGTCATTTTGTGAGGATTTTAATCTATCATTAGCCAAATCTTTTTAGTCAAGCACAGCAGTTTGAAATATCTTTATTCCACCATTTGGGCTTATTATTATGGCCTGGAACGCCGTATTTTCGCATGGTATGCAGTCTTTGCACTGCTTTTAGATAAGTTGGTTTCGAATAACTTTTACCAAGACTGTATTTTATGTCGTTATTGCTTAATTAAAAAGCTCCAGTCAGTTTCTTTAAACATTGCTCATCACGTTTAAGGAAGTTTTGCTTATCTTGAGGATTAGGTACTTTTTCTATGCTACTATTTGGTTCACTTACTAGTAGACTTTAAAGTGAAAGTTATCGTACGATTTTCGCTGTTACTGATTTCATCACCAACATTCACATTCTCTATTAATTCTTCTCTTGTTGCAAGTACAATGTCAAGCACGTTATTACCACCGGTCGGCGTTCGCAAAAATTGATAAAGCGAACTCTCGTGCAAGTTCGTATAACAAGGTATGTCCGGAGTGTGAAGTAAGAGCAATCGCCCCACTTGGTCACAGGTACATTAAAGTCGCCAAAACTTACGGTAATCTTGTGAGTTACTTACATCGTGCAATTTGTTCTTAATTTCTTTCACATCGGTCAGTTTGCATCTGATTGAGCTGGAGGTCCGTTATATTAATGCAAGTATTATTTTTATACCTTTATTATTCTTTATTAGCACAAACGATGCGTCGACGTTCACAATTTGAGGTTTTGACAAGAGGGTAGAGTTAGGAGTCTTTCTATTGACTATAAAAGTAAAACGCCACCTCCATTTCGATTTATTCGCAGCTTTTCCTCAAACATTACATAACCGGGAAGTGAATACTCTGCTAAAAAGTCTCTAGTCTTCTGTATTGAGCCAAGATTGTGCTATGCCAATCACATCATAATTTTGTGTAAAGACTAGCTCCTCTAACTCTGAAAAATTATTGCGAATGCTACGAGCGTTTGCATAGAAAATCCCTTAAATATTGTTACTTTTAGAACTCACGGAAACGCTCTTTTACCACCTTACGAGCGGCCCTTGGCGGTTTATTTATGTGATACTCAACGCACACGCGGGGTTGTTTTTAGTGCCAAAATAGGGCTGTTTACGTTATCATTTTCATGCCTAAATACGACCCAGAACGTAAAACAAGCTACCTAGCCCTGATGAGGGCATAAACAGAGCTTCTGAATGACACCCATCTACGATCCTTGTATGATGGATTAGTTTTCTTGCAATAACCGTGCAACGTCGAGTGCAAAAGTCAGGTAATGTCGGTACTTTCAGTAACATAATTGAGTATGTAGCGAGTGAGAGAGGGAGGAGGGAGCGGGGATTTTTGTCAGTATGTTCGCCGCGGTGGTTCTGGAGCCGTCGCATATACGCTCGGGGCTTAGTCTCCCTGCCCCCCACTTGTCTCTCTCTCTCAGCCACATTAAACGTGTTCGAAATTTGGGGGGCCACATCGAGTTATGTCGAGCGCCGCCACATAGTCCTCCAGCTTTAGTTAACTCGACTTATGTTGCTATGCGCCGCTAACATAAGGGTTAATACTATTTTTGGTTCTTTTTCGGATCTACATTTTATGTTGCATGGCTGTCCTCGGTCCTCGCTGTCTTCGGTCCCTTATCCGCTGGTGGTCCTCGGTTGCCTCGGTTTTTTATCTTGGCGTTCGTGTGATTTTAAGGTCATCTGCTGCTTCTCCTCGGATGGCGTTTTTTTGTCCATGTCTGCGGACTGCTTCGTGTAGGAGACGAACCCATCGCGTGGCTGAACCCACATGGTTTAGATGCGTGCCATCCTTGTGTAACAGAGTAGGGCCGAGTTTTGTCGAAGTAGTCCCAGAGGTTGAAAATGAATTCACCTTCTTTCCCTCAGACACAAATTTTTTAGTCGGCTATTTTGTGCTGAAGAGCCTTGTCGTAGCTTTGTCATGTGCGTCGATCTTGGGGAGAATAGCCTGAGAATTATGATATTCCTTGTACTGTATTTTTGTAGTGCTGACCCATCTTTCGATATTTTCTCCATCAACTC
>CM064563.1:18762101-18947547 GCA_032716605.1 Paralithodes platypus
TTAAGTGAGATTGTCTTTTACCCATGTCATTCCCACAGATCCTTCCTAAATTGTATAAAATCGTCTAATGATAGCCAGAATAAACTGTCAACAATGCGTTATAATATTCTAAGGTTTGATATATCTTCATTGTTCAGGAATTTTCGTGAGGGTGAGGAGATAATTTTCTGTTTATATATTAATTTGTTTCATAACCTTTTATTTTGGGTTTTGCTATTTCTACTAGAATGAAGTCTTGGCTATCTCGCTGGGATTGTAAGGTCTGTGTGGTCAGTGTATATATGTAACTCCATGTATAACACTTACACATAGAGTACATACACACGCAGACACACACGCCTATACATAGACACACACACAAGCAGAGAGAGACACTCACACACATCGACAGACATACATACACATAATGACACAGCCACACACCTGCAGACACAGACACCCCCACAGACACACATACATACTGTACAGCCACTCACAACCACACACACAATGCCACTCACACCCACATACACATACCCCCACATCCACACACACACATCCACATACACACATATACAAACACACAGACACACACACCCACACAAACAATGACACATGCCTACAGACACCCCCACATCCAAACAGACACAAACACACAGACAAAAACACACACTCACAAACATACACACAAATAATGACACACCCATACAACCTAGACACAAACACCCCCACATCCACAAACACACCTACACCCACACATACACACACACACACACATCCACCCACCCACATACTCACACACACACACATACATCCACATTCACAACCACACACACAATGCCATACACGCCCACATACACCAACATCCACCCACATCCACCTACATATACATACACACACACACACACACACCAACATCCACACCCACACCAAAACACACACACCCACACCCACACACCTGCACCCCGGATGACCTTCATCTGTCCGACCACATACTCTACATAAACCTACACACAGGGGCATACTAATACGCACATACCCCATCCCCACTCCGAACACATAGGTACGTACACAAGGTTAGATATAGGTACATACAGTACATCCCTCTTCATTCCCCCCCATCCATCTCTTCATTCCTTCACCCTCTTTCGAATCCTCTCCCTTCCTTCCTTCCATCTCCCTTTTCTTCCTTCCCCTCCACCTTCCTTCCTCCCCTTCCTCCTTCCCCTCCACCTTCCTCCTCCTTTCCTCCCCTTCCTTCCTCCTCTCCACCTTCCTTCCTCCCCTTCCTCCTCCCTTCCTCCTTCCCCTTCACCTTCCTTCCTCCCCTTCCTCCTTCCCCTTCACCTTCCTCCTCCTTTCCTCCCCTTCCTCCTTCCCCTCCACCTTCCTTCCTCCCCCTCCTCCTTCCCCTCCCCCTTCCTTCCTCCCCTCTACCTTCCTCCTCCTTTCCTCCCCTTCCTTCTTCCCCTCCACCTTCCTTCCTCCCCTTCCTCCCCTTCCTCCTTCCCCTTCCTCCTTCCCCTCCACCTTCCTCCTTCCCCTCCACCTTCCTTCCTCCCCTTCCTCCTTACCCTCCACCTTCCTCCACTTCCTCCTTCCCCTCCACATTCCTTCCTCTCCTTCCTCCTCCCTTCCTCCTTCCCCTCCACCTTCCTTCCTCCTCCCTTCCTCCTTCCCCTCCACCTTCCTTCCTCCCCTTCCTCCTCCCTTCCTCCCCTTCCTCCTTCCCCTCCACCTTCCTTCCTCCCCTTCCTCCTCCCTTCCTCCCCTTCCTCCTTCCCCTCCACCTTCCTTCCTCCCCTTCCTCCTTCCCCTCCACCTTCCTTCCTCTCCTTCCTCCTTCCTTCCTTCCTCCCCTTCCTCCTCCCCTTCCTCCCCTTCCTCCTTCCCCTCCACCTCCTTCCTTCCTCCCCTTCCTCCTCCCTTCCTCCCCTTCCTCCTTCCCCTCCACCTTCCTTCCTCCCCTTCCTCCTTCCCCTCCACCTTCCTTCCTCCCCTTCCTCCTTCCCCTCCACCTTCCTTCCTCCCCTTCCTCCTCCCTTCCTTCCCTTCCTCCTTCCCCTCCACCTTCCTTCCTCCCCTTCCTTCCTCCCTTCCTCCCCTTCATCCTTCCCCTCCACCTTCCTTCCTCCCCTTCCTCCCCCCTTCCTTCCCTTCCTCCTTCCCCTCCACCTTCCTTCCTCCCCTTCCTCCCCTTCCTCCTTCCCCTCCACCTTCCCCTCCACCTTCCTTCCCCCTCTTGCCAATCCTCTCCCTTCCTAGTTTTACACATTTGTATTAGAGCCGTGTAATGCAACGTAGGTAATGTAAGCGTATTTATTCTCCTAAATTAAATGACTAGTTTGATTACATTTGTGTTATCTTAGAATTGTACAACGTTCCAAGTATAACAATCGGTAAGAGAGTTGGATAATCTACACACATTCACATCCATTCAAATATAAACTAACAGTTAAAGGTAATACGACCACTTACATAACTACTCTGTCAGCCGTCCGGCTGGCTCAGTTGATAGCGTGCCTGAATCCCATCTTGAAGGTCTAGCGTTCAATCCCCGCTCAGATTGAAAAGTTTTTTCTGGGATATAGCCGGCGGTTACCATCTCCCCATGAGCAAGGGGGATGGGTAATGGTCTCTGGTAGACTGAAGAAAGCCAAGCGCTTGTGAATCCTCGAAGGAGGAGAACGAGCGCTATATAAGTAACCAGACGATTATTATTATTATTATTATTGGTTTATCCTTCTGCTTCTGTGTCGTCTTCGGTATTACTTTTCCTTAAATGTTCTTCTGTTCTCGCTTCTGAATTACTGGATAGTGTTCTATTTTTGTATACCTCTGAACCACTGGGTAGTTTAATTAGTCTAGGTTATGTGAGCATCTCTCTCTCCCTTGATAGTGCACCATATTAAACGCGGCAAAAAATACAGTACCCTCAGAAACTCCAAGCCCTCCAGAAAATTGGGTGAACTAAAGGGATATATGAAAAACTCGGACCTCCATTAGGTAGTTTCATTGAAAGCCATATTATATATTACAGTTTGTTGCTTACTATGGGCATACTTGAGACACAGTCCTTTGATGTAATAAATATAACTGAATTCTGAAGTAACACATTAGTGATTTTTCCCATGAACTTGAAATACCTGGATAGTTAATGTTCCACCAAGACCGGATTGTACAGGAAGGCGGTGGAATTTGATGTACTTCAGAGACTACTTGAATCCACTTCACTGCATGATTATGGCACATCGACCTTATGGGGTTATGGGCGTATTTATTTGTTTATATATTTGTATGTTTATTATATTGTCCTTCCTAGACCTCCATCAAGTTAAAAAATACGCTCCAGGACAACCCCCCCCCCCCCTTTTAAGATAAAGGTGTACACTCTTTAATATAAAAACGTCCCGGCCATGGGCCGGTCTCTCTTTAATTACAGGCTCGCTATCGCTCGCCACGAGAAAATCGACACCTAAATTGAATGAAAGGTGTTAATATTTACAAACAAATGGGCCGAATTATCTTATAATCTCCAAACTAATGGGGCAAAAGTCTTAAAATCATATAACTAATGGGGCTAAACATTCAACAGCTGCGCTCTGGATCTCCCTCCCTGAATCCATCTTTCCCTCATCCTATAAACTAAATTGCTTCAAACTCCGTGTGTCCAGGCATTTTGGCTCGAACACCTTTTGATGTTGGCCCTCTCACTCTTCCAACTTTGGGGGAGGCAATCGTCACAGGCAGTTTTACCTTTTTGTCTCCCTCATCTACATAGAACAAAACAAAAATCTACTGTAGACCTTAATCTACAGTAGGCAACCCCCTCTGTCAACTTGTTCTGGTGTATTGCAATGCACATCAACATGTGGATCTGACAGCCTTACCAGGATCGTCATTAGTAAGACAGGCGTAATGTTATGTTCCTCTAAGTGTCTGGTTAAATGGGAAGATAGAAGTGCCGATTTTGAAGGTTGTTGTCTTGTTAACTTTGCTGCAAATATTATCGTGACTCATTGTGTCAAAGAGCCGACTAGAAGCAGCAACATCTAGAACCTTGTTTTGACCACTGACAAAAAGAAAGTGTGACCAGTCAGACAGTTTGGGAATCAGTTTCTGATAGTAACCACAGCTTAATTATATTCTTCCTTCTCACATTTTGTAAAAGATCATCTACTCTACAAAGTATAGCCCACAACAGACCTGATGGTGAGGGTGTTAATATGATTATATACTCGTTGAAAGAAAAGTGTATTGAATTGCAAGCTGCATTTGTTTACTTTAAATATACTAAAGCAGGTTCAACTCAACTCAAATTATTCACAAGAAATATAGCTTTAGCAATTATATAAAGAAAGGCTGCACATAGAAATGCTAAGAGAAGTCATGGCCAATGGACTCCTTTAAAACTGTAAACAGGAGAGTGAAATCTCTAACCCATGTAACAAAGCAAAAAACAAAAACACACTCAGGGTAGCAGCCCCTCGCAAAGAGAATCCCCAAAATGTATCGGGCTATGTGAATATTTGTTTACCATCCAAGAGTAGCACTGGACCACAAACAGACGAAGTAGGGCAACTACAAGTTTCAGATATCGAAATTACGGAATCTTTAAATTAGTGTTTTGAGGGTGAAGTTCTCAACAGAATGAGATGTAAATCATAGGACGTCATAGGGCGAAGAGACAAGTTAAATATAGTTGGTTCAAGTCATCTGACCAAGAAGGGTTACTATTATAGACAGATGCTAACACGATAGGACGGCTGTGTGGTGGGGCTGCAGTAGTGCTTTACCCAGGAAGTCATTTGGGGGTCTAGAACTGCGCAAAAATTAAATCCCCAGCTGTGCATTCACCATTCTCGATCATCTAATGCATAGTATAGCCATTGTTCAATAAGCAGAACTAATGTATCGTACACCACATGCATACAATAAAGCCAAATTAGCCATGAAAATGTAGTGAACAAGTTGGGTCCAAGTTTTTCAAACACCACCAACCACGAGCACTTTAACCACATCCACAAACAGTATAATAAGAAGCAGCGCCTGTGTGTTGGTGTGAAGACTCTGGCTGGGCGTGGGAATAAAACATGAACCGTGGGAACTTTGCGTGTGTAAGATAATGGGTTCTAGAGAAGCGAGACGTGACGAGAGAGAAGTTTGATGTTTGTTTGTATATATAGAGAGGATAAGAATCTTGCTATATACCAATATATATATATATTGTATTACTATAAGAACCCTAAATTTATCAACCACTTATTGTAGTTTTCTCCACTAATCGATGGAATAAGTGTCTTAGCTTTGTCTGAACTCTTTTTAGTCTGACCATATAGACCTTAAGGGGATATTTTCACTTAAGGGATTTTTGTTCTGGACCCCCTTCTCCCTCATGTTTAGCTCCATTAGTTTTGAGATTTTAAGACGGTCGCCACACTAGTTTGATGATTTTAATAACGTTCGCCTCATTGCTGTCAATTTTAAAACCTGAGAGGTGTCTATTTTGTCCTGGCGTGAGATAGCAAGCATGTGACCTAGGAGGAACTGGCCTTTTGCCGGGACATTTGTCTACCGAAAAATGTACAATTATATCTCGAAAGGGGTCTTTTATTTTTTGTCTATAAACTTTGATGGAATTCTAGGGAGCAAACTAAAACACTTCATTTAAGTGCTAGGCATCAGAACTGCCCAGTATAACCGAGCAATGACCGTGTTAGAGGGGGTGAGGAGGTAAAAGAGAGGTTGTCTATAGAGTTGAATGTAGATCATCTTAAAACGAATATATACAATTTGACCCGAAGTTATAGAAGACAAAGGCGATCATTTTGCCGAATTGGCTGTAAAGGAAGGAAGGCAGCGGAGACTCAGAGCTCCAGAGTTTATGGGGGTGGATTGGCCGCTCCCGGGGAGTTTATGTCCGGGATAGGTCTGAGGGAGTAGGGGTGAGGGGCGAGGGATAGAGGGTTATTTAGGGATATTTAGGGACATTGAGAGAGAGAGAGAGAGAGAGAGAGAGAGAGAGAGAGAGAGAGAGAGAGAGAGAGAGAGAGAGAGAGAGAGTACAAAGAGAGAGAAGGAGGTGGGAGGGAGAGAAAGAGGCGGGTGAATTGTGAGAATGTTACACAGGAAGACAGACATGGATGTTGACAGCCTTGAGATAAAGATGAGGTAAGTCTGGAAAAGGGAATATTACTATGAATCAAAACAGTGAAGCGTAAGGAATGTAAATGAGGATAGATGACACAGTAAAGAGGAATATTATAAGGCATTGCTCTGTCGGATAATGGAGTGAAGGCTGTGAGTTGAGTATCTATAGAAGGTTGATCTACGGGAGAGAAGGAAATGTGACAAGGAAGAAGGACGAGTGAAATACATGCTATACAGAACAGAAAATTTTAGGACGTTTGTGTCTGATAGTTTGTAGGGGAAGCACAAACATTCATAAAGTTTCAATGCACTTACAAACACGATCAACCTGTATGTTTAATCACCTGCAGTGAAATGTGATACAGATTTTAGTGAACAAATATGAAACTCTGATGCAATATTTTGAAATATTCCCATTAAACACATGTCAGAGTCGGGGACAAAGAGAGTATAAGGAAAGAAGAGAAACTGATTATTTCCTCGCACGAACTAGGGATAGCAGCACTATTATGGGGCAAAATATTATAAGCAAAAGGACCCAGTGGATATTCCTTATTAAATACTCCTTGATATTTGCGCGTTTTTTTTTTTTTTTTTTTTTTTTTTTTTTTCTGTGATTGAGGGAGGCAAAAGGTATAACTGCCTATAGCGAGTGCCTCCCCCATAGTTGAAAGAGTGACAGGGCCAAAATCAAGGGACGTTCGAGCCAAAATACCTGGACACACGGAGTTTGAAGCAATTTAAGTCATAGGAAGCGGGAAAAACTGATTCTGGGAGAGAGTTCCAGAGCTCAGCTGTTGAGTAGAAGAAAGTTTGAGAGTAACGTTTCACTCTTGGGTTGGAGAGTTGCACAGAGTAGGGGTGGGATTGAGTTGCAAGACGGGTACCACGTGCCCTACGTAAAGGAGGTAGTATGCACTGGGATAGCTCTGAGGAACACTGATTATTATAGTAGCGATAGAATAGCGAGAGAGATGCAACATTGCGGCGGAGAAAGAGAGATTGCAGAAAGTTGGTGAGTGGACGGGAGTTAATGATACGAAAGGCCTTCCTTTCAACCTTGTCTAGTAGAGCGGTGTGAGAGGAACCTCCCCACACATGTGAACAATACTCAATACAAGGGCGCACTATACCCCTGTACAGAGCAAGAAGCTGTGCAGGGGAAAAGAACCCCCTAAGGTGGTTGAGCACACCCAGCTTCTGGGAGGCTGCCTTAGCAAGACTGGTAATATGGTCCTTCCAAATGAGAGCAGAAGAAAAAGAGACACCAAGAATATTGAGAGAAGATGAAGGGTTGATTTTTGTATTGTTGAAGAATAAGGGATTGAAGGAATAAGGGCTTGGCTTGTCTGCAGTGTTACCACAGTTAGGGAAAGTCCGCATAATGAGGGGGCGTTAGATTAAAGAGGGAACGTCTTTATGAGTGAATTAATGTTGGTAAAAACACTTGTAAATTATTTAATATCAAATAGATAATATATAAAAGCAAGAGGAAAACATTAAGTATACATATACACTATACAAAATACTTATACATGATGCAAGCTGTATAACTCCAAACAACACAACAAGAATGCAGATGTCATTTTGAATATATATTAGTTACATGTTATGTAGATGTTAATTTGTAAAGTTGCACTAAAACTGGACATTTACACGAAAATCGTTCTTATGTAATGCTTATGACGTCTATAGATATTTTGTCCCAGCCTGTTTGACGTTGGTAACTCACGAATCTCACAATAACAATGGCGGAGGTTGGAGGAGGCTTGCCTGTGAACCTCCTCATAAGGACGACAATTTCACGATGAGCTGGCCTTTACAACAGCCTTTACTTATGTCTATTGAACTCTGTCATGTTTACAGAGTCATTAATAGCGTTATTAATAGCTTATTAACCCAGGATAGGGATTATTACGAATGAATAGGGACCCTCCCATTTTCTTTTGCGATCGTGCTGCCATCTCTCGAACGTAAGAAGCACTATCTTCCGAATTGTGACGTCGCGCTTTCTGCTCTATCTATCTTTACTCTATGGTCGGTGATTCCCCTAATCCAATAGTTACCGTCTCAAATTTATCATAGAATAGTAAACCAGCTACATGTGCAGACGTTTGTACAGTATTCAGTGTGGCATGCCGAACAGGGCATAAGGGGGGAGCATCAAAGCGTCAAAAACTGATCCTATCATTTCATCAAATCTGCAAAAAGCTATCAGTACATCAAATTTTCCAGATGTGTTCATTTTGTCAAAAAACAGTTTTTCCCCAGATCATATCAATGTGTAAAAAAGTTTATATCACTTCAATGCATCAAAAGTTGGAAGTCATCGATGTATCAAAAATGCCAGATGTTATCAAAGCATATAATTGACAAAAACTCATCAACGCATAAAAAAATCCAAAAGCTATCGAAGCATCAGAAACCTAGGTTAGGTTAGGTTAGGTTAGGTTAAAGTTAGGTTAAAGTTTTGAAGACCACTGTTGTGTTTGATGATATGATATCATCCAGTCAGTTTCAGCTTTTTGTCAAATTGAAAAGGTCCAACTTTTGTTATGCTTTGAAAAGATTGGGTTTTTGATGTATTGATAGGGCTGACACCCTTGGAATAGTTTTGACGCTTTGCAGGCGCCCCGGCATAAGTATTAATACTAGGAGTAAATATTACTGAACAGGAAAGAAAAGATAAGTCAGAGTGTACGACAAAGTATAGCAAACATTTTAAATAACATGAGAATGATAGAACTGGAAGGGTGTGGTAGAGACGAATGAACAATCTAGATTTAAAGAAAACTAACAAATCTGTTCAATAAGAAAAGGAGAAATAAAAATGAAGCTGCAGCGTGTGTGTAAGAGAGAGAGGGGAGGGGGCTACAAAGTTGATGAGGCTACTTCTACAGAGGCAAAGGGTAGATGTATGTGAATTGGTCGTTGGCAAGGGGGTGATTGGGTATTGTGTAGAGAGAAACATACGAGACAGGCTGGGTGAGACTGGAAGATATACGAACCATAGAGAAACCCTAGTATATACATTATATTATATAATCTAGAGGGCTGTAAGGATAGGACATAATGATTGAAACAGATTATGAACGTTTGGTCGATTAATAATCAATCCCAACATCAATAGAACCAGAATATAATTAGCATGGCACCACTGTAACAGAATTGCTATGGAGAGTCATAAATATATTATAATAATACGATTGCAAGGAGCTGTAGATGACAGGGCAATAAAGTAACATAGGATTATTAAAATAGGTGATCAGTCCACTCTTAGGTCAACTGATCCTCCTGTCAATTTTAGGAGATGATAGGTCAAATTAGATTAAGTTGAAATATATTAGATTATATTGGACTGCATGTTTTTATTAGATTTAGTTGGCTAATTTATGCCTGAGCATTATATGATCATAGAATAGTTATAGAAACAAGTAAGATGTCAGTTTATTTAACTCTCCCGATCCAATCTCAATACTTTCATCAGAGCCCATTGCATAGCACATTACCCAAGAACAGCAGTCTGGGGTTAAATATATTATATATATATATATTGTATATATACAGTATATATATATATATATATATATATATATATATATATATATACATGTATTATATATATATATATATGAATCATATATATATATATATATATATATACAATATATAAAAATCATATATATATATACATATACAGTATATATATATATATATATATATATATATATATATATATATATATATATATGTATATATATATACCGGTATATATATATATACCGGTATATATATATATATATCCTATGTATATAGTACCTGACTTGAATCAATGTAGGCTATGTAATAACTGGACATAGTCGCGGGAAAGGGTTTGGTACAAATGAATGAAATAATTAACACTGGGAGTGCTAAAAAAAATAATACCCATCACATTGTAAAATAGGAGCACAAACATGAAATTATAGAAAAATAAGTAGGCCCTATCTCGCGAAAAAATGTTGCCTGCATGTGAGTAGTAAGCTAAATATTCGTTAAAATACAAATATGAAAACAAAACCTTTTATTGAGTCGAATGATTGAGGGAGCACTTCAACGAATTGATGAACGTAAGGAATGAAACGCTAACAAATAGTTGGATGGGGTATGGGAGGGAGAAGAAGGGAAGTACTGGAGGAGGAGGTTAGGATCAGGAGGTCAGAGGTGTGTGAAGCCATGAAAAGAGTGAAGATGGGGAAAGCATCAGGAATAGTTGGAGTATATGGGGGAAATGCTGAGGTATGGTGGTGAGATAGTTATTGAATGGGTATGGAAAATGTGTAAACTAGCATGAGAGAAAGGAAGTGTGCCTGATGATGTATACACTCTACCTGTGGGTGTGTTAACCCTTAGTATCTTAAGGGTCACTCAACCACAAGTACTGTATACACTCTACCTGTGGGGGGGTTAACCTGTAGTATGTTAAGGTGGGATATTCACTCAACCTCAAGTACTGTATACACTCTACCTGTGGGTGGGTTAACCTGTAGTATGTTAAGGTGAGATATTCACTCAACCACAAGTACTGTATACACTCTACCTGTAGGTGTGTTAACCTGTAGTATGTTAAGGTGGGATATTCATTCAACCACAAGTACTGTATACACTCTACCTGTGGGTGGGTTAACCTGTAGTATGTTAAGGGTCACTCAACCACAAGTACTGTATACACTCTACCTGTGGGTGAGTTAACCTGTAGTATGTTAAGGTGGGATATTCACTCAACCACAAGTACTGTATACACTCTACCTGTGGGGGGGTAAACCTGTAGTATGTTAATGTGAGATATTCACTCAACCACAAGTACTGTATACACTCTACCTGTGGGTGGGTTAACCTGTAGTATCTTAAGGTGGGATATTCACTCAACCACAAGTACTGTATACACTCTACCTTTGGGTTGGTTAACCTGTAGTATGTTAAGGGGGATATTCACTCATCCACAAGTACTGTATACACTCTACCTGTGGGTGGGTTAACCTGTAGTATGTTAAGGTGGTATGGTCACTCAACCACAAGTACTGTATACACTCTACCTGTGGGTTGGTTAACCTGTAGTATGTTAATGGGGGATATACACTCAACCACAAGTACTGTATACACTCTGCCTGTGGGTGAGTTAACCTGTAGTATGTTAAGGTGAGATATTCACTCAACCACAAGTACTGTATACACTCTACCTGTGGGTGGGTTAACCTGTAGTATGTTAATGTGAGATATTCACTCAACCACAAGTACTGTATACACTCTACCTGTGGGTGAGTTAACCTGTAGTATGTTAAGGTGAGATATTCACTCAACCACAAGTACTGTATACACTCTACCTGTGGGTGGGTTAACCTGTAGTATGTTAAGGTGGGATATTCACTCAACCACAAGTACTGTATACACTCTACCTGTGGGTGAGTTAACCTGTAGTATGTTAAGGTGGGATATTCACTCAACCACAAGTACTGTATACACTCTACCTGTGGGTGGGTTAACCTGTAGTATGTTAAGGGTCACTCAACCACAAGTACTGTATACACTCTACCTGTGGGTGAGTTAACCTGTAGTATGTTAAGGGTCACTCAACCACAAGTACTGTATACACTCTACCTGTGGGTGGGTTAACCTGTAGTATGTTAAGGTGGGATATTCACTCAACCACAAGTACTGTATACACTCTACCTGTGGGTGGGTTAACCTGTAGTATGATAAGGGTCACTCAAGCACAAGTACTGTATACACTCTACCTGTGGGTGAGTTAACCTGTAGTATGTTAACCCTTTACCTGGCACTCATAGAAATACTTAGAAATTTCATTTTTTGACCCTAGACCGTGAAAGTAGACTCAATTCTAAGGTATTTTTGTTTATGATTTTTTTTCACATTTTTGCATATTGAATTAGCAAATCGAGGTTGACGAAGTGATCATATATGGTCAAGCGCCGGTCTAGGGTAAAAATAATCTTGAATTATGCTATATTGAAAATTTAAATTTAAAGTAAACAAAATACACAGAATAACAGTTATATCATTATATTACCCAAAAATAAGCGTTTTATTTTAATAAGTATATAAATAGATTATATATGAATATTTTAGTTTAGGTACTTTTCACAACCCAGACACTGTCTGGTACCCCATGAATAATTAATTCCAAAAAACAAATTGGGCATAGGTTCCCCCTGAACAAGTAATTCCAGCAACATTTGGGCATAGCTTCCCCATGAACACAGAATTCCAGCAACATTTTGGCATAGGTTCCCCATGGACAATGAATTCCAGCAAAATTTGGGCAGAGGTTCCCCCTGACCAATGAATTTCAGCAAATTTTGGGCATAGGATCCCCATGAAAATTGGTATTTCTTTATGTGACAGTACTCATATCTCAAAAAAACTTCAGTATATGCCTCACAATATCAAAAATATATGTGAACTCACTAAAATATTTGTGAACTCACTAAACTTACCAAACTCATATTTATTTCACTGTACACTTATGAGGAAATAATAGAAATCGGTCATTTATTTCTATGTTGAACATTCTAGAATCCCTACCCAAGTTGTGGCCATGTGCCATGCTGGTTTGGGTAACTATCATCAAAGTTATATGGTTTTATGTAACTTGGGAGTACAACCCCTTACCGGGCGAAATGATCATATTTAGTAATTTCAATTCTATAGGCTACCGGGCGTAAGTCCATATATGATCACTTGGGCTTTACCCCTTACCGGGCGCATGTCCATATTTGATCATTCACTTTTTCGCAAAACAATTTCACCAATTTCCCTATGTTCCCCCTAAATGACCACTATATCAAGTTTTAGTACAACTATTCAACTGCATAATATCAGATTATTATCAACTTACCAATATTACGTGATGAGCTAGGGTCGAGGGCGTCAAGAGAAAAATTGCTGAGATCCTACTTTCTTCATGTCTGGCCTGCAACTGAACTTCGAGTTGCTCTCAACCAATACTGAGATGGCATCAGCTCTTACACCATACCCACGTGAGTAGCCTGATCATCGGTGATTGGCTGAGGCATGATGACGTGGTGGCAGACACACACCGGGCGGCTTGGGAGCGCCCTTTTGGACGCCCATTTAAGTTACCATATATAGTTCCTCGCCCTGTAAAGGGTTAAGGTGGGATATTCACTCAACCATAAGTACTGTATACACTCTACCTTTGGGTGAGTTAACCTGTAGTATGTTAAGGTGGGATACTCACTCAACCACAAGTACTGTATACACTCTACCTGTGGGTGGGTTTACCTGTAGTATGCTAAGGGTCACTCAACCACAAGTACTGTATACACTCTATCTGTGGGTGAGTTAACCTGTAGTATGTTAAGGGTCACTCAACCACAAGTACTGTATACACTCTACCTGTGGGTGGGTTAACCTGTAGTATGTTAAGGTGGGATTGGCATACTTATTTATTTGTCTTTTTAATATTTGTGTTGTTAGTTTCATCCCTAGACCTACAAGTTTAAAAAAAAAAAAAAAAATACTTCCCTTCAGGATAAATGTGTACATTTATTTATAGAACAACTTCCTGGCCGAAGGCCGGTTCCTTTTAAATTATATTTTGTTTTCACCAACCAACTTCACTAGTAAACTCAATCAATGATATCAACAAATACATGTGGCACTCTAAGAACTCGACCCTAGGATACTCACACAGGCTCGCTATCGCTCGCCAGAAAAAAATATTGACACCTGAAATGCCTTAAAATATGCCGAAAGTTCTTAATATCACCAAACTAATGTGCAAACGTCTTAAAATATGAAAACTAATTAGGCTAAACAGAGGGAGAAGGGGAGCTAGAAAAAACACAACCGTCCTCCCTTAACCCTGATGATATGGAAGAGTATTACAATTAAGTAAATAATGAAAACCATGAAGGAGACCACATCAAACGAGGATATGAAGATAACTGGAGAGAGAATAGGTGAAAACGGAGAGGTATTATAAACAGCAGAGGTTGTAATGGCTAGATTTTTTTTTTTTTTTTTTTAAAGAGACAATGAACGGAGGAAGGAAAAACACAGATAAAACAAAAAGGTCGATGTGCCTAAAGGCATCCTCCATTCATAAAATGTTTGTAACAACTGGATTTAAACATTTGTAGATTGTAAGTTTGTGGAAAGCAATTAGAGGGAAGTGAATTCCAAAGAGTAGTAGCTCTGGGGATAAATGAATTCTGATAAGCAGAAGTTCTGCATTGTGGAGGAGAAAGTGTAAATTCATGGGCGCTCTCAGCTGCCCTAGTTCTACGGGGAAAGATGTGGAGAGGCGGCACAATTGAAGCAAGTTCCTCGGAACAATTGCTGTGAAAATATCTGTAGAATAATGCAAGGGATGCAACGTTTCTTCGTATGGATAATGTAGGAAGGTCCTGTGTGATTGCAGGGTTATTGATTAATCTAATAGCTTTATTTTGAATTTTGTCCAACTGCCTCAATGCAACCACTCCACTTCCACCCCACAGAGGTGAACAGTAATCCATCTGAGAACGCACATGACTTTTATATATCACGGCCAACTGCTCGTCAGTGAAGAATTCTCGAACTCTGTACAGGAGTCCCAGTTTTTTAGAGGCATTCTTAGCAATGCTTCTAACATAATGTGTCCAGCTCAAGTTAGTAGTAAATGTTACACCGAGAATGTCAATACTAGGGGAAGTGGGAATATTTACATCATTAAAAAATATATGGGAGTCAGTGAGATTCTGTCGGTTAGAAAATTGAATGTATTTGGTTTTCTGTGCATTAAAGGAAACTAGATTCTTTTGTCCCATTCATTAATTCTAGAAAGGTCCTGGTTCAGAGAAATTGCAGTGTTTATTTTTGAATTTATAAGATCGGGTTGGGTGAAAGAATTGGTAAATGTGAAGGAACTGTGGAGTGTTGAGTCATCTGCGTAGGAATGTATTGGATTATGAGTGGTAGATATGAGATCATTGATATGAATGAGGAACAGAATTGGGGCCAAAACTGATCCCTGGGGAACACCAGCATTTATTGAGTGAAATTGAGAATAAAGGCCGTCTACCATTACACATATTTTTCTGTTATGAAGATAAGAAGAAATTAGTGGAACTAATGATGCAAGGCCGTAGTGTGACATCTTCGACAATAAGGATTGATGCCAGACTCTATCAAATGCCTTTGATATATCCAGTGCTATTGTATGTGTTTCACCATGTTGGTCTGTAGCTTGGTTGATTTGATGCGTAAGAAGGCAAAGCATGTCTGCAATTGATCGACATCGTCTAAAACCATATTGCCTATCACTGATTAATTTATTATTCTCAAGATGCTTAATTATGTGATTATTTAATATAATTTCAAAGACTTTACCAAGAGTGGAAGTTATAGCTATTGGTCTGTAGTTTGATGGATCTGAAGAGGCACCTTTTTTAGGAACTGGATGGATGTTTGCTTCTTTCCAGGGTACTGGGAAGCATGAGGTATGAGTACACAGACGGAAAAAATTTGCCAATACAGGAGCGAGCACCAAGGAGCAATTCTTAAGTACTATTGGAGGAATTTCATCTGGACCAGGAGCCTTATCTACTGAGAGATTCTGCAAAATAGTTTTGACATGTCTGGTGTGGATCTTAAGTGAGGGAATTTCAGGCGAATTAAAATTAAGTACAGGGACATCTTGATTTATTTCATCTAAGGTTGAGTTGGTGGAGAAAATATCCGCAAGAAGGTTAGCTTTACCTCGTGGGTCACTTACAAGATTGCCAGTCGGAGATTTTAATGGTGGAATGGATGAAGCAGTAGTGAAGTTGGATTTAAATGAGTTAAGAGTAGACCAAAATATTTTGTTATCATTTGGATTATTTAGAAGTTTATTTGCCTGCTTGTGGAGAAAGTTTGATTTAGTTAGGTTTAATACAGTTTTGGCATGATTTCTGATGTTTCTAAAGTAATTAAAGGCTTCATGAGTTTTTGATCTTGTGTATGCATTGTAGGCTATTGCTTTTTGTTCAGTTACTCTAGCACAATTATGGTCAAACCATTTAGGTGAATTAGAGCTTTTACTGTACTTTTGATGAGGAATAAAAGTTTCCATTCCAATTTTTACAAAATCTTGTATGTGGCTCAAGGTGGAGTGTGCATCATTAGAAAAGAAAGAGGTCCAGGGAATATCAATAAAGAAACCTTGAAGACCCTCCCAGTCTGCCCTATCGTAATGCCATTTAGTCACCAAAACAGGTTCAGAGTGGGAAGGTGTGGTAGGTGATAGACAGGTGGCCTGTATCAGACGATCCAAGCGGTGACCTCACTGTAAAATCATAATTTTCTGAATTGGTTGTTAAAAATAAGTCCAGCAAAGATAGCTTTAATTAACTATTAACTTTGTGCAGTATGAATAAATTAGCGGAAAACATATACCTACGATATAAAGGCTTAGGACGGACTTGGAATGGTGTTGGCAGCATGTGGTGTGGAAATCAACCCCTTGATAATCTAATACGCATTGTTAGACTATATTTTGGTTACCATTGGACGATTTGGTGTAATTTAGGAAGGGTATCGATCTAGGAATCAAAAGTTTATAAACACTATCTCTATTAACTCTTTAGCTCCCACAAGTTCACCCTACTGATAGCCAGAATAAACTGTCAAAACGCGTCATGATCATCAATGGGGGGGGGGGGGAGATTTCCACTTGAGAGATTTGTTTTCTTGATCCCTTTCTCCCTCATGTTTAGCCTCATTGCTTTTGAGATTTTTAGAAGCTATCCCCATTAGTTTGGCGATTTTAAGAACTTTCACCCCATTTCTCTCAATTTTAAGACCTTTCGTGCCATTTAGGCGTCGATTTTTTCTTGGCGAGCGATAGCGAGCCTGCAATTTAAAAGAAATCGGCCTTCGGCCGGGACATTTTTCTACCGAAAAATGTACAAATTTGTCTTGATAGGGGGTCTAGGGAGTGTAATTTTAAGTTTGATGGAAGTCTAGGGAACAAACTAAAAACCTCCCCTTAAGTTGTTTATGGCAGTGAAGTAAGTGGTGTTATAAGAATATTTTGGTAAATGTGAAGGTAGGCGATAAGCTAAGATAATATATTATGCTTAATATCGTTCATAACACCAACAACCCCTTAATGAAACTAATGAAAACATATGATACTCCCAGGATTCGAACCTAGGAGATCTCATACATAATTTACACACTCTAACCATTACACCATCAAGACACAGTTTAGAGGTAAACATTGTAGTGAGACAAGGATGTGTCTTGGCAACTTAATTGTTTTACCCTTTCAGTACCGGTGACATAATATTTATTTGATTTAAGCTACATTTAGACGATTTCATGAATCTTAGTAAGGATATATGGTAGCTATAAGGAATAATTGAGATAGTCTGCAGCCTTTTCATGAGTAGATGTCCTTCCTAACCTGCGTAAAATAATCTACTAGTTGTCAGAATATAATGGAAAGGACGTCACCGGTACTGAATGGGTTAATATATACATGGAAGATTCAATGGTTACCGGTATATGGTGTGAGGATCTCTCAGTGAAATTAAAATAAAGATTATATACCCTGTTCCAATTTCGTAGGCCACAACTCTTGAACATTAACCTCTATAACTCACAAACGCTTAGAGCAATCGAGCTAATATTGCTACCATTTAGGAGGGGTCAGCCAGGGAATAGGTTCGGCCATTTACAGCCCATTTGCTTTACCCCCTTTTGAGTTACAGAGGTAAGGGTTCACGATTTCCGGCCTCCTACTTGAAACAAGGTTAGCAAAAAAACAAAAACACACGAATCAAATGTTCCTCCGGTTCCTCAATATACCAATGCTAAATCAAAACACCAACTACTTGTCTTGTTAGAAAATATAACACCCCTTACCCTTTGTTTTGTCTTACACAATATAACACCCCTTACCCTTTGTTTTGTCTTACACAATATAACACCCCTTACCCTTTGTTTTGTCTTACACAATATAACACCCATTACCCTTTGTTTTGTCTTACACAATATAACACCCCTTACCCTTTGTTTTGTCTTACACAATATAACACCCCTTACCCTTTGTTTTGTCTTACACAATATAACACCTCTTACCCTTTGTTTTGTCTTACACAATATAACACCCCTTACCCTTTGTTTTGTCTTACACAATATAACACCCCTTACCCTTTGTTTTGTCTTACACAATAGAACACCCCTTGCCCTTTGTTTTGTCTTACACAATATAACACCCCTTTGTTTTGTCTTGTTAGAAAATATAACACCCCTTACCCTTTGTTTTGTCTTGATAGAAAATATAATACTCTTTGCCCATTCCTTTAGGTTTGTTAGAAAATAAAACACTACTTACTCTTTGCTGTACTCTTGTTAGACAATATAACACTCTTTGTCCTTTCCTATTATCTTATACTTATTATATTAAATTATTTTATGCTTAACACGATCATATAATTAGTGTTGTTATATTTTGTTTAGTTAACTTTAAGGCAAATGACTTGACAAATAAATAGATAATAATCCTATAGTAATTGAATAGCATTCTTAACCCGTGGAGCCCCGGCTAGTTTTGTAATGTTTGCGCACCAGAACCCGGCCGGTTTTCAAAAAATGGTTTTATTCCAGAAACAATAGCGAATGGGTTAGGAATGAAGGAAAAACCACGAAAAACCGCTCAAAAAGCTTAAAAAATGGTCCTACAGAGCCCCCGAAAACGGATTTTACAAGAGTAAAAAATTGAAGGCAATTATCCCAGAAAACCAGGTTATTGCGCGCTCGTGCGCACGCACGTGGACTTGAGAGTTTTCAACCATCGGCACGGTTGCGTGGGATACGTACACAGTTCCCATACAAATCTGAGCCCTCTTGAGTGGCTACACCTGAGGTTACGGTCGGCGCAATTAGGGTGACGCGTCAGGCGCGTCTCTGGGGCTGTGCGTTACATACATCGCCGACGCGTCAGACGCGTCGCTGGGGCTCTACAGGTTAAATCGTAAATTGATGTACAATCGCGCTAAGAAGTCATGACTCGCTTTTTCTAAGGATCGGACAATAGTTCCCAAATCTGGCTACAGCTGGCAACTCTCCACTGCCCCATGGAGCCCGGTCGTTTCCTAATTTTAAACTATAGGTCTTTGGATATTCCCAATAATTGGCCTACTTAGAAAATTAACCTACAGTATTTATGCCCTCCAATTTTGATTTATGTTGAAGTTTGAATAAATATAAGTAATGTTTGTTTACAATTTCTTTATAGAATAATGAGAGTAATTAATTTACATGAGCTATCTAGCATGTTGCACTCCCAGGCCCGTAGGAACGGTAGGATATTCAGCGACCGAGTCAGTCATTGTCAGGATATGAGGGGGAGTATATCTCTTTGCGTTTATATTCACCTTTGTCCTTTTACACTTGAAGCCCTCCGAATCATAAGGGGACCAAGTTACCAACCACCATTTTCTTACTTCTGAGAATATCAAGGTCAAAGTTTGGCAGTTCAAAATATGTGTAACTCTTTAACCCGGTAAGGTGCCCTCTTTATATTTTTACTGAAGGTAGCTGAAACACTACTCTTTCATCCCAGCATGTAAAAATAGGGGGCTGCACTTCTATATTTTTAGTAAAAATACCCAAACCAAAATTATCCCCTTTTTTGAATGGCCAAAATGGCCAAAATCTAACATTACCAGCACTTTGACCACAAGTTTTTTCTTTTAAAGATAATAATGCACTGATATTGGGTAGTGTACGTAATTTTCCATCATTCCCACCCACAAGCCTCCAATTTCCATACTCCAGGTAAGGCAGGTAAGTAGTTAATAATTAACAGGTAAGTACAAGGGTATGGGTAAGTGAACGTACTTTTACGTACGGGAGAGTGAGAGTATGGAGGGATTAACCGAGTGTCGTTTGGACCCCTTGTGTCAAGTTATATTTTTCCCAGGATATTGGTGAGTGTTTCCGAAAGGCGAAAAAGTTACCTTAACGTCCAGGACTCTCACTCTTACAGTTTTCGTCTTAAGGGTACCAAACGACTACCAGTGTGTAGGGGAGAAGTTGGGCTATGACGCCACGTGCTTGGCGCGGAAATTAAAAAAATGTCGGTTGGTCCCCTTATGATTCGGAGGGCTTCACTTGCCTTTCCATCTTCCGTTTTTATATGGGTCTCCCTATGGGTTATTATATATTCTAAAAGTAAAAATTCATCGTTTGTCTATACAAATTACAAGCTGTTCTCGAGTATTCAAGTTTTCTTCCAAAATATACTGGAGACCACTTGTTTTTCAGGCAGACTGTTGTCCCACATAGAGAATTAAATATGGAAAAAATAATCTGTTATATGTTTATTTACGTGATTTATTGACACTTATGGTTTGAATATTAGTTTTATCTGTTGGTTTTAATTTTATGAGATACTTTTCTCCCACTATTGTTGGTTTAAAAAGAAATACAAGCATTAAGAGACTTGATCCACATTTTAATCCTGAATCTAGTGAGCGAAATACTACGAGTTTCAATTTTTTTCGTTCGGGTTAGTCTCAACTTTCGTATTATTTGGTTTGCTCTCACATAATGAGATAAATATATTGTAACAATACTTGTATATGGTGTTTTTGGTATCGTTTCCTTCAATACAGTTCTCCCCAGTGTGTAATATATGAATACAGTAGAGCCTCAATATTTGCCAGATAGCACTTTCTGAACAAAAGGTACTGGGAATCGAGTCATGACTTCTTAGCGCGATTGTACAGTTGGTCAAGAATGAAAGTATACAGTTTTTCGTCTGCTATAGCCACACTGGTTTGTCATGTTGGCAGCCATGACAGCCTTTCCACTACCCCAAACCATCCCAACACACATGGGGTTTATTATGTTGATACATTAATTAATATACGGAGTGCTTCGAAAAAGCGTTTCCATAAATATCAAAAGTTAGAGAATTATTCATAAACCTTCAGGGTGACTAAATACTGTTATGGAGATAGCAAAACAAAGCTGGGGGCATACGCTGGAACAGCGCGTAGCCGCGGCGCTCGCCTCCGTTTCATTGCCCTTTGGATCACATATAATCCAGTCTTGGGGATGAAAGTGAAATATCAATATTTACCTACTTATTAATTACAAGTATTATTAGATTCCTCTTTCTACTCATTATTTATTATGAATGTTATAATGTTAAGTGTATATCGTAATATCTTGTATAGCCACTCCATATTCGTCTACTTTAGATACACAAACATCTAATTCCTAAACGTGGACGTAAGGAAGCCTGTATGTTCAATAGGGTATTGACCCAGCAATTTTACTCATCTTGCGAGCGCCATTGCTTTATGAGTCAATCCTCGAAGCATAATGAGGCTTTACTTGTGATTTTAATTTATTTATTTATTTATTATTATTATTTTTATTTTTATCAGCAGAACACCTGCAAACCAACTGCAACATTGATATCACCATACCCTACATTATTAGCCACATATTACCACGTGTGAAAATGGACCTGTATTCCACTGAAATATCGTATATAGGTAGACTTTTTTATTTTCGTTTTCACTCTCGCATTTCTTGTATATCTATCAATAACATTAAGTGTTTAATATCTCCGAAGTGATATTCACGTCAAAGATTATAGAGCAATATATTCATATTTCCGTCTGACAATAAGTCCAGGAACACGTTTTTAAACACCCTGTATAAGGTGGGCGGGCTCTGAGATATGGCTACCAGGGCTGCCAACATGACAAACTATGTGTGGCTATAGCAGACGAAAAACTGTATACTTTCATCCTTGACCAACTGTACAGTCTAAGACAGAACTTGTTGTCATGGCCTGAGGCAATGTGTTAGTTCACTTATCTTTTAATAGATGGCCCTTTAATCGCTTCTAATAAAAGGGGGCGGGGTTAGTATAGAGGTTGGAAGGAGGAGGAGTCAAACGTGTGTGTGTGTGTGTGTGTTCTAGAACAGCACTCAGAATAACTTTATTTTAACATAACACACAGGCTATATTATTAGACTAGCCCATGCAGGATCACAAATAAGTAACACACATCAGGTGTGGCGTTATTTATGGAATTTAATATACAGACAATCAAGTTTCTATCCTTCGAACTTCCCATTCCCCCCTCCTCCCCTTCTCTCTGCTGCCTTCCCCTATCTCCCCCCTTCTCTCTTTTTCTCTCTCCATTCTCTCTCCTAACCGAATATATAATTTACCTCATCGTCGTGTTCAAAGCTGTCCATAAAAAAAATTGGTGTTTTAATAATACTGTTCTTTTTACCTTTACTGATTCTCAATTATTAACTCGTATTCTATTGTTTACCTTATACAATGTGTTATAGAAAATAAATATATACAGTATGCTCCGTTGCAAAACACTCAAAGTTGCCAACCTTGGCGTCCTGGTTAGTGTAAACAATCGTATAAATATATAAGTAATTGAAACGGGATGTTACAATCCACGCATCAAGACAAGTTGGATCACATTGTAATCTAGCTTTGACCAAATTATAACCAAATATATATATCATAAAGACAAGATAATATCGGCCCAGTTAGAGAAAACACTTTAGATGAGCCGAAACGTGTTTTTTTTGTAATAAATACAAATTTTCATATTAGAGTAAAATTTGTTTTCTTCCATACCACTATTCACAGCACTGTGGTTGACCAATTCATAATCTACCTTAACATGTTGTTGTTGTTGTTGTTGTTCCCCAAGCTGCCAGGCCGAACAGCCCCAAGGCCCCGTTGAAGGCCAAGGCCATAACCGAGCGCCCCCACAGAACCCTCCCTGCCGACCACAATAAAGCCTGGGTGACCGAAGCCACTCCATGGCGGGGAGCTAAGGAGGGTGCGGAAACGCCCGGGAAACCAAAGACCGACCCAGGGCCCTGTGCCCCTCAGCAATTATGAAGAGAAAGTTGAGGGGCAAAGGAAAAATTTGACGCTTTGGCTTCCAATCTTGGTAGATTGGGAGGTCAATCCACGGAAGAGGCGCCGTCACTTGAGATCTAGAAAATATATTAGTAAAAGGAACAGTCAGAGTAAGCTATGGGTATGGCAGAGATCGCTCAGTTCTCACTCTGATAGACCAGCCCATCACCACATGACTAGAACCCAATCCTCTCAGCATCAGCTAGGAAAGGCCCTAGAAAGCCGCCTTTGGCGGGGGGATAGCTCCCCTATTTCAACCCCTTTCGGTGTTGGGCATCCGCCTACCTAAACATGTCATATTACATATTACCTTAACATGTAATATGACACGCTATGATTATTGCATTATACTTTTCTCAGTGGATTCTTAATTACTAGCTTAATTACTGTGGCTTCCCATTATCAGTAAACAGTTCGGCGTTACCCATTGTAATGATTTACTATAAAGTAAGTCATCAAATTGAACAATTAACGATAATCCAAGTAATCTTGTTATGTTGTTTTAAAGTTGATATACTGTAAATTGTTTAGGCTTTTATATTTTTACTTCGTATTGTTTAAATTATCGACCAAACATAATTAAAAGTATACTATAGCTCTGTGTATGTTACCTTGAATTTAATTTAATATGTATTATTTCACCATCATTATGTTACGGTGAACATTGGAAACACATACACATTATATAATACATATAAAGGGATCTTAAAAGTAAACATTTACAATTTATATTTATGAAATCAATATGATCTCCACCCACAAGCTGCATCAACTACCTCCTGTATTCTCGTTGGAGCTGATTTAAACATTTTCCAACTTATATTAGGGCGGCGACGGATTCCCCCCCCCCCCCCTCCATCCCCCCTGCCCCCCGATCCCACTCCTCCCGCCCTTTTCAATCCTAACCTGAACCACATTCCACTCCATGACATGATGGCCCACAAATTCTCTATTGGGTTCATGTCACACACCCTTGTGGACCAGCTAAACCCCGGATGGGGTCAGGTCAGGTGAAGGTATTGAAGGATAAGGCTTCACAACGGCACCTCGTAGCTACTTTCTACTTTTCCTATTTTCTGAAGAGTGTAGAGAGGGGAGAAGGGGTGTTGGAGAGAGACGAAGTTGTTATAGTGGCTTTGTTATGTGTGTTATTAGTCTGTATACGTCGTAAGGCTCAGGATGGCCATGACACGCACTGAAGACAGCAGCATCTCCTCAATAATGCTAATACCTTTTCTAGTTTGCCTGGACCAGTGTGTGTGTGTGTGTGTGTGCTTGTGTGTGTGTGTGTGTATGTGTGTGTGCGTTTTATGTTATCATGTGTGAGTGATTTGTGCCCATTACGTTGTATGTGATGATGTGTGTGATGTGCGTTTTATGTTATTGGATGTGAGTGTGTGTGTGTCTGTTTTGTATCCTGTGTTAGTGTTGGTGTGGGTGGGTTGGTGCTTGAATGTGATGGACAGAGGAGAGAGGTTGAAGCGCCGTCTCCTCAAACATTACAAATTGTGGAGGTCACAAGTATATGTATTATCCAACTTATTCCTTAAGCCAACACAAATAACGTAAATCTTAAGTGTTATTATTACACTTAATATATATATAAACAAATATAGACATGTTCTACGGGAATCGTAGCTTAATTAGGAATAGGATATCTAGCGAGGCAGCGAGTAACAGGTGTTGTTCGCTGTCTCGCTACTTATCCTATTGCTAATCAATATATATGTGTTACTTTTGTCATCCCTAACATTTATTATTTATTTCATAAGTCGTAGGCGCGTGCATAAACCTTTAACCGTCTTGGTGGTGTAATGGTTAAGGTGTCTAAAAATCTGTGTGTGATAACCCAGGTTCGGATCCCGGTGGATCACATACATGCTTTCATTAATTTCATTGGAGGCGTTTGGTGGTGTGGTGAAATTAATACAAAATAGATTATGTATATGTAAATTCAAAACAATCGCATAGTATTATTCTGCGTATTTTAGAAGGTATCTTTTATGTCCTTGAGAGAGAGAGAGAGAGAGAGAGAGAGAGAGAGAGAGAGAGAGAGAGAGAGAGAGAGAGAGAGAGAGAGAGAGAGAGAGAGAGGTGGGAGGGAGGGAGGGGAGAGGAAGCGGGTGAAGAAGGAGAGTTGGGGTGAAAGGGAGAGGGGGAGGAAGGGGGAATGGAAAGTGCGAAGGATAGAAACTTGATTGTCTGTGTATTAAATTCCATAAATAACGCAACACCTAATGTGTGTTACTTATTTGTGATCCAGCATGGGCTAATTTTATAATATAGCCTGTGTGTTATGTTAAAATAAACTTATTCTGCATGCCGTTCTCGAACACACACACACACACACACACACACACACGTTTGACTCCTCCTCCTTCGAACCTCTATATTAACCCCTCCCCGTTTTATTAGAAGCGATTAAAGTGCCATCTATTAAAAGGTGAGTGAACTAACACATTGCCTCAGGCCAAGACAGCAGTTCTGTCGTAGACTGTACATAGCAAACGCATAGATGCGTTCACACAAACACACTCACACACACACACACACACATACACTCATATATGTACAGTTGCCCACATAGTTTTTTTTTTTCTACGTGATCTTATACATGGACATTTAATGCCCACGATTGAATTACGAGTGAGGCTTCTTATGCAGTGGACAACTAATCTAATTAATCAACTGATAATTAAAAGAAATCATACTTCCAATTAATTCATACTATTTTACTCTCATACATATGATCACAAGGAACAGAACATATGTGGGCAACTGTACATTCTACCTCCCTAATGTAAGCACACACATATATACTACATACACGCACATACCGACCCGTACAGGCAAACCATAGTCGACTCCAGAATAATAGAGCGTTATTTCAGAGTTGAGTTTTAGAGAGTGACATACGCATTAAGCTGAAGACACGAGGGTATTATGTTATTAACAAGTAATCTTGGACACACTGACGCAAAAGTACGCGTGCGCACACTCATACACACGCACACGCACAATCAATGCAATACACATAGTATAATATGTATGTGTCAACAAACAGTATATCTAACATAATATCATATATTGACTAAATATTTACTACAGCTAACTAATGAACTGCAAGTTACCGGCTAAACATGAACACACCTCAAATAATATTATCAATTATCGGTTTTGCAACCAATTATTGATCTGTGTCAGTCGTATTATTGTTTCTTCCCATACATAAAATCACGGAATGGATACAAAGTCATGTGGCCCCTATATCTATCTATCTATCTATTGCCTGACGCCGTGATCCCCGAAGGTGTGACCACGAACGAACCGCCCCCATGCACCTCTGTCCCCAGTCAGTCGACGCCCCTCCCCCCAACCAGCACCGCCTTCGTTCATATACTTCCTCACTCCATCCTTCCACCTCTCTTTCGGTCTACTTCTCCCTCTCTGTCCCTCCACCTCGCTCTCGTACACCCTCTTAGTCATTCTCTCGCTTTCCATACGTTCCATATGGCCGAACCATCTCAATTTGTTCCTTTTCACACTTTCCAGCACATCTACCTCCACACCACACCTCCTTCTTACTTCCTCATTAGTCTGTCTATGTAACTCTATAGTCTAACTATGTAGTCACCATGTAACTCCGCACGCACTTCTTAAGTAATTCATTTCCACTTGTCTCACTCTTGGTCTGAGTCTCTCAACCAACGTCCATGCTTCGCTTCCGTAAGTCAGTGTCGGGATTACCACACTCTCATGCAAGGACTTCTTCACTTCCATACTGACACCCTATTTCTTGTTACTACTTTTAGCGTTCCTACAACCCTCTTCCCCTGTTGTACCCTCTCCCGCACTTCTTCATCCATAGTCCCATATTTACTCAACACACTGCCCAGATACTTAAAAGAGTTGACGATCTCCATAGCCTGACCGTTCAGCTTCACATCACACTCTGTGATTTCACCCCTTTCGAAAACCATAACCTTGCTCTTCCCCGCAGTTACCTTCAGATTCCGTTTTTCGCACACTGTTCCAAACTCATTTACCAGACCCTGCAACTCCCATTCATTATCACTCATCAGAACTGTATCATCCGCAAACAGCAGTATAGGTAGCTTCCACTCAATTCCCTCCCTTTTCAGCGATACACCAACATCCACTGCTCTTGATAGTATTTCTATCATGACTCCATCCATCTATACAGTAAACAACAACGGGGACACCACACACCCCTGTTTCAAACCAACATTCAGGTCAAAGAACTTGCTCTGCTCACTCTCCACACGTACTGCCGCCTTTGCACCCTCATACATGCTCTTTACTGCTTTCAGCAACTTGCCATCTACTCCGTATATTCTAAGTACTTTCCACAAACCTTCTCTATCCACTCTGTCATAGGCCTTCTCCAAGTCCATAAAGGCAACATACACCTTATGTTTCTTCTCCAGATAATTCTCCACAACACAATTCAGGGTAAAAATCTGATCTACACATCCTCTTCCGTTCTTAAAACCTCCCTGCTCATCGCCTATCCATTTCTCCGTTCTCACTCTCACTCTCTCAATCACTACCCTACTGTATACCTTCCCTACTATGCTTAGAAGACATATTCCTCGGTGGTTACCACGCACTCCTCTTTCCCCTTTGCCCTTATATGGGGGACTATTATGCCAGTCTTCCAGTCATCGGGTGCACTCCCCTTCTCCCATGCTAGTTTGCACATTTTCCATACCCATTCGATCACTATCTCACCACCATACCTCAAAATTTCCCCACACACTCCATCTGTTCCTGGTGCTTTCCCCAACTTCACTCTTTTCATGGCTTCCCACATTTCTGACCTCCTGATCCCCACCTCCTCCTCCACTACTTCTCTTCTTCTCCCTCCCATACCATATCCAGCTATGTTTGCTGGCTCTTCATTCCTTACATTTAGCAACTCATTGAAGTACTCCCTCCATCTTTCGACTCTCTCTTGCTTCTCGGCTAGCATTCTCCCATTCTTATCTTTCACACCTTTACTGTTTCCCTTGCTACCTTCCCTAACTTTCTTGCTTCTTTCCAGAACAGTTTCTTACTCTCCCTCCATTTTACACTCAGATTCCTTCCAAATTCCTCATCTATTCTTCTCTTATTGTCCTTCACTATTCTCTTCACCACCCTCTTACTCTCCACGTACCTCGCTCGTTTCTGTCTCTCGAAATCTTCATTCCCTCTACTACCCAACCACTCTCTATATACCATTAACAAATATAAACACCAACTACTTGTCTTGTCAGAAAATATAACACTCTTTGGCCTTTCCTATTGTGTTGTTATAAATCAAAACCCTCTTCTGCCTTTCCTATTGTGTTGTTATAAAATATAACACTCTTTGGCCTTACCTATTGTGTTGTTATAACATATAACACTCCTTAGCCATTGGTATTGTTGTTAGACAATATAGGACTCGTTACTCTTTCCTTTTGTGTTATTTGTCTTGCCCAGCCATAATGTCCACCAAATGTCTGAGGAAAGGGGGCCTGGGTAGTGGGGGGCAGGTGAGGGGGGCTAAACATTGATCCCAAGCAATGTACTGTACTAAGCACCTTCTCTTGTGTGGGTAACTTGGAGTATAAAGTCAGAAGAGTGACCACCGCCCTAGCCAGAGGTTGTGTCGTGCTTGGCTCAACAACTCAAGGTGAGGCACTGCTGGTTAACCCCTTCTGTACCGAACACGTCTTTTTTGTATTATATTCTAGCTATATTTATACGATTTTGTGCAGCTTGAGAAGGATCTGTGGTAGAAAAAAAGGATAAGTTAGATTGGTTGAAGCCTGTTAACAGCTGGAGGGCCTTCTTAAACTGAATCAAATCGTCTAATAGTAGCCATATTAAATTATAAAGACGGCAATGGTATTGAAAGGGTTAAGGGGAAGTTTTTAGTTTGCTCCCTAGGCTTCCAATAAGCTTTTAATAATACACCCCCCCCCCTCCCTCCATCTGTCTACTTGTCGCCCCCTTCCAGAAAACTATGACTTACTCTGCAATTAACAACATACAAATTAACCTTTCATCTTCTCTTAATATTCGCAGTGCCTCTTTATTTTCTGATCTCTCTTGAAAAGATCATATTACCACTCTTGCTAAAACAGCTTCCCTGAAGCTGGGTGTGCTCAACCACCTCTGGGGGTTCTTTACCCCTGCACAGCTTCTTGCTCTATACAAGGGCACCGTGCGTCCATGTATTGAGTATTGTTCACACGTGTGGGGAGGATCCTCTCACACAGCACTTCTAGACAAAGAAGAAAAGAAAGCCTTCCGTCTCATGAACTCAAGTCCACTCACCAATTATCTGCAGTTTCTCTCTCTTCGAGGCAATGATGCATCTCTCTCACTATTCTACCACTATTACAATAATTAGTGTTCCTCAGAGCTCTCTCAGTGTATACCGCCCCAGCATGTAGCACACGTCTTGCAACACAATCCCACCCCTACTATGTGCAACTCTCTATCCCAAGAGTGAAACATTATTCTCAATCTTTCATCTATTCAACAGATGAGCTCTGGAACTCTCTCCCAGTATCAGTCTTTCCCTCATCCGTATGTCCAGGCATTTTGGCTCGAACACCCCTTGATTTTGGCCCTGTCACTCAGTTAACTCTGGGGGAGGCACTCTTCCCAGGCAGTTCTGCCGTCTGTCTCCCTCACTCACATAGACAAAAACACATAATACATGATTATATTCAGCTTAGGCAGGACGTCTACCCATTAAAAGGTTATTGACTGTCTCAATACATCATTTTACCTTCCATAACTTGTTTGTCAGCTCCATAAAACCCCTTAAATATAGCTAAACTGATAAAAGACGTCACTGGTAATGAAAGGGTTAAATATAGAGCAATGCGAAGGTATGTAATTAATTGTATTATATTACCTTATCCATTTTTCAGCTGAATAATATATTTGGAGGAATTAAGGGGTGTCACACGAGCGCTTTTTCCGTCAACTATTTCTGGCAATTATGGTCTGGCAGCTACAACATTTACGGTATAACATAATTCGACAGCCTAACATAATCTACCATCAGTCTAGTTGCTGGTACCAGTGCAAACAAGTTCCAAAATATTACGATAAAAACTTGCTCGTGAAAACATGACGGAACATGTGCTCGTATGACACTGCCTTAAAGGGGTAGTGATTATTAGTTGGCCGATGTTGTTATTTATCTATCTACTTTATGGTAACCTCGATAGACCTCCAACAAGCTTAAATAAAATTACACACCAACTAGACCCTCCGTCACGATAAATTACACACCAACTAGACCCTCCGTCACGATAAATTACACACCAACTAGACCCTCCGTCACGATAAATTACACACCAACTAGACCCTCCGTCACGATAAATTACACACCAACTAGACCCTCCGTCACGATAAATTACACACCAACTAGACCCTCCGTCACGATAAATTACACACCAACTAGACCCTCCGTCACGATAAATTACACACCAACTAGACCCTCCGTCACGAAAAATTACACACCAACTAGACCCTCCGTCACGATAAATTACACACCAACTAGACCCTCCGTCACGATAAATTACACACCAACTAGACCCTCCGTCACGATAAATTACACACCAACTAGACCCTCCGTCACGATAAATTACACACCAACTAGACCCTCCGTCACGATAAATGTGTACATTTTTTGGTAACAAAATTTCATGGCGGTCCCAGAATTATAAAAGGCTTGTTTTCGCTCGCCAAGAAAAGATCGACACCTAACATACGCATTAAACTCATTAAACTGAAGACAGGAGGGTATATATTATTGACAAGTAATCTTGGTCACACTGGCGTAAATCATCGCACACTCGCACACTCACACACACACACACACACACACACACACACACACACACACGCAAACACACACTCAACGCAATATACATAGTCTAATATTTAAATGTCAGGGAAAAATACATCTAACATAATAGCATCTATTAACTAAATATTTACTATAGCTAACTTAGCATCTACAAGGAACCAGATATCTAGTTTCACTGATGGCTATCTATCTGTCTATCTATCTATATATCAATATATATATATATATGGTGGTTAAATTATGTACTAAAACTCGCTAGGAAAATTGAAACAATGGAACACCAAGCTTTCGTCTATTCTCTCAAGAACTTTTCTACGTTAGCCTATGCCATGATACCTTTGAACATTTTAATATTTCTAAATCACTGCTATTGTATGGATTAGTCAATTAGGACAATATGAAGCCTTGTGGTAATGTAATTAGGTGTTACACCTTCTTTACTGTAATCAAATGTGACACCAATGCATCAGTTATCCACTCCTGTGTCTACAGTATCGCTCAGTCAGTCAGTTCCCGCTACAACTTGTAGGGGTATGGAGGGGCACCAAGATTTGTTTTATTTAACACCATTTGAGAGACTAAAACTGCAAGAAACTGTGATTTACTTACTATAATGTAAAATATGGAAACATGATAATTATGTATAGGCTCTACAATGGACGTTCTACTACCGCTGTTGCCGTATACAAGAGATACCCAAACTGGTGTCTAAATTATAAAGTGTTTTACAGTGTTTTCCAGCATCTGCATGGCAGAGGTAGGTTCGCTGGAGTTTGTGGTGCAGCTGGAATAGTCAAAACAATGTAAGGCAGATTATTAACATAGCCTAACATCTGCACAAACAGTTTTGAGGAAGACTGTGTATTGAAGCTGACGTATGTTAGTTTGAACCTTTATGATACTGTAATCTGAGCAGTAGTGTACATTTCTATTTTAATGAAAGGTTCTTAGAATATCCAATTTCATTACTCAAGCAGTGATAAACATGTCATGAGATGTGTTGTCCTGTATTCAAGTTATAAACTGCAGGAACTAATGCATTAGTGCCACATTTTCTTGTAGTTAAGTTATAAACTGCATGAACTGATGAATTAGTGCCACATTTTAATACAGTAGAGAAGGTGTAACAGCTAAATACATTATCACAAGGCTTCATATTATCCTAATTGATAAATCCATACAATAGCAGTACAGAAATATTCCCCTTTTCAAAGATATCATGGCATAGGGTAATGTAGAAAACAAAAGTAAACTTTGTCACAGCGGCACCTACGTAGCCTCCTCCTTCAATCCCTGCCTCCCCATTTCGTCACAGGCTAACCGTCAAATTTAAATCACTGATTACCAAACACTGACACAGAAAAAACAATATGTGAAGAGAATATTTTTGACTTAGAATTGCGTAATCTTTCACTCCTGAAAGTATTTGTCATAAGTTGTGTGACACCCTGTATAGATAGATAGATAGAGAGAGAGAGAGAGAGAGAGAGAGAGAGAGAGAGAGAGAGAGAGAGAGAGATAGGAGATAGAGAGATAGATAGAGATAGAGATAGATAGATAGAGAGAGAGAGAGAGAGAGAGAGAGAGAGAGAGAGAGAGAGAGAGAGAGAGAGAGAGAGAGATAAATAGATAGATTTATCGGTCCAGGTTTGGGTAAGCCAGTCTCACATTCTTCTCGACTTCCCTTCTCAATGTCCTAACCTTTTGTCCCATCTGTTTCAGGGTTTTCAGTTCGTTTCTCGCCTTCCTCTTTGACACTTCTTTACCCAGTTCCTCGATCAGAACCTTTATTATCTCCTGCCAGATCTCTTTTCCCCTCCAATCTAGTTTTGGCATCGTGTAGTGCCTTGCCCAAGTGTGTCTTACTATATGCGATTCTCTTGACATCAATGGGATCTCCAGTAATTTGAACTGGTATTGGAACTGTTCTGACCATGTGTCTATTTCCTCTTTCTCTTCTTTCCGCAACCTGAACGGTATGATACTGGTTGAGAGCTACTGGTTGAATTGGTCTACTGGTTGAGTTGTCGGGTCACCGGGGCACACACACACACACACAATTGGATTACTTATTATATAAAACATGATCATAATTAGTGTTGCTATATTTTGTTTAGTTATCTTTAAGGCTAATGACTAGATAAATAAATCGATAATAATCCTATAGTAATGGAATAGCATTCTTAAATTATAAATTGATGTACACAGCAAATGTGCAGATACGTTCACACAAATACAATCACACACACATACACTCATATCTATAAAGTTGCACACATAAGTTATATTCCTCTCCGTGATCTTATACATGGACGATTGAATTACGAGTGAGGCTTCTCATGCATTGGGCAGCTAATCTAGTTAGTCAACTGATAGTTAAAAGAAACCATAATTGCAATTCATTCATACTATTTTACTCTCATACATATGATCACAAGGAACAGAACATATGTGGACAACTGTACATTCCACCTCCCTAATGTAAACACACACATACTGTATATATACTGTACTACAGGCACGCACATACCGACCCGTACCATAGTTGACTCTAGAAAAATAGAGCGTTATTTCAGAGTTGAGTTTTTGAGAGTGACACGAAGGTATATATTATTAACAAGTAATCTTGGACACACTTCCGTAAATCTACACACACACACACACACACACACACACACACACACACACATAAACACACACACACGCAATACAATAGACATAGTATAATATTTATATGTCAAAGAACAGTAGTTCTAACATAATAACATTTATTAACTAAATATTTACTACAGCTAACTGATGAACTGCAAGGTACCGGCTAAACATGAAAACACCTCAAATAATATGACCAATTATCGGTTTTGCAGTTAATTATTCATCTATGTCAGTCATATTAGTGTGTGTTTCCAAACATAAAATAACTGAATGGTTACAAAGTCATGTGGCCAACTGTACACTGTCAAAGGGTATGAACAAATATATTAAATCATTGGAAATATTGATGATGAATTACCAAATATATTTATCTATTTATATTTGTTGTATTTATTTTTAATATTATGCATATATTTTATTTATTTATTAATATTATTATTTAGTTAACTTATTTTAGTTATTCATATATTTTGTTTTATTTTATTTTTATTTTTTTTGGTGGAGGATAGACAGGTTGGGGAAGAGAGAGGTTTTTATGAATTAGAGAGAAGTAAAGGAGGAAAGAAAGAGCAAACTAGAAGAATAAAAAGTGGAGTGCTGTCCTCCTTGCTATATTTGTTTTATCTTCACTTTATTAAACAGGTATACATTTAGGTGTATTACTGAGAAAAGCCCATACGCATGTCAATTGCAAGACTATTTTCTACAGGTCTCCAGAGCCCCATATGCATCTCAGCCAACTCCAAGGACTCTTTAAGATAGGATCAGAAAGTGAGAGGTCACAGTTCTGATAATAATGATCCGCGCACACGAGAGATGGCAGCACGATCGCAAAAGAAAATGGGAGGGTACCTATTAATTCGTAATAATCCCTACCTAACGCTATGAATAATCAAATCAATGTTATCCACATATTCAGTAAACATGACTGAGTTCAATAGACATAACTGTAAAGGCCAGATCATCGTGAAATTGTCGTCATTATGAGGAGATTCACAGGCAAGCCTCCTCTACCCCCGCCATTGTTGTTGTGAGACTCGGGAGTTGCCAACGTCAAACAGTCTGGGACAGAATATCTTTCGATGTCATAAGTATACCCAAACTACGTATTTCGTCAAAATTTCCAGTTTTAATGCAACTTTACAATTTAATATCTACATAACATGTAACTAACAATATAAATTCAAAATTACATTTGTATTCGTGTTGTGTTGCTTGGAGTTATACTTGCATCATATAAAAGTAGTTGTATAGTGCATATATATACTTACTATTTTTTTCGCTTGCTTTGATTTATCTATTTTATTCTAAATAATTTTCAAATGTTTTTACCCATATTAACACCTTACGAGCGGCCTATGCGGTTTATTTATGTGTACCGCCCAGCGGGGTGTTTTTAGCCAAAATAGGGCTGTTTACGTGATCATTTTCATGCCTAAATAAGACCCAGAACGTAAAACAAGTATCTATCCCTGAAAGGGCATAAACAGAGCTTTCGAATGACACCATAACGATCCTTGTATGATGGATAGTTTTCTTGCAATAACCGTGCAACGCGAGTGCAAAAAGCAGGTAATTCGGTACTTTTGGTACATAATTGAGTATGTAGCGAGTGAGAGAGGGAGGAGGGAGCTGAGATTTGTGTCAGTAGGTTCGCTGCGGTGGTCTGGAGCAGTCATACGCTCGCTAGTCTCCTGCCACCACTTGTCTCTCTCTCTCAGCCACATTACGTGCTGAAATTGCCACTCGAGTTATGTCGAGCACCGCCACATAGTCCAGCTTTATTTAACTCGACTTAAGTGGTGAGCCGCTTTTTAAGGGTTAATTAACTCTTAAAGACGTTCCTCTTTAATCTAACGCCCCCTCATTATGCGGAAGCTTCCCTAACTATGAAACACTGCAGACAAACCAGGTGCCCAGATATCAATGAGTATCTAATAAGGATTAATCACTAAGGTGTTTTGGTTATAATATGTTGCCCCACGACAGTGATGCTACCCCTAGGACATACGCGGAACTCAACTCTTTCCACTCTATCTATCCTCTATGGTTACCTCTGGGTGTTCAGTCGAGTTAGTATTGTATGCTCTGCTAGTACAACGATAGGGACAAAGATAGACCGGATGCCAGGCGTACAATAATAATCCTACAAATACAATAATTTGACAATTGTATAATACGACTTTTACAATAAGACAATAATTCAGAAAAAAAGGCATCTCTAAATCTCTATCTCTCTCCTGAACCGAACGTGAATAAGTCTTGTGTTCCCGCCTGCGGCCCCGTCCCATTGCCTGGACCTGCTAGTCCTTAGTCAGTGCCGTTTGGGTAAAGAGTGCATGCAAAGTATACTTTTAGCAGTATTCTCAAGAATTGATCGTTGAACCCAAACAAACCTGTAAAGTGTAAAACAAGACTCATACTATGAACTGTTCAACTGACACACAGTGACACAGGGATTAAACCCAAGTACTGCAAGCTGTGTCACTGTCAACTACACAACTCATATATGAAACCTATATAGGTGAAATCCATGATGCTATGTGATGATAACTCTGTAGGATAATACCGATGCAAATGCGGTAATTTTGACATATTTGGTATGACATTTTAGGTAAATCAACCTGGCATCGCTGGACATGGGAATAGAGTTCTCAAAAAGGGCAATTTTTTACTTACAGGGTGCTTGTTTAATAATTCCAGTTGGGTTGATAGCCTTTAAAGACCTTATTTAACTAACTAACAAAGATAGGGAAGAAGGGATTGGAGTTCTCGAAAATGTAACTAAATAACAGTGATAGGGGAGAAGGGACTGAAGTTCTCGAAAAGGGGCTGTAGTCTTGACGCTATTCTTGACTTACATTATGCCGGCTATATAATCCATTGGGGTTGATAGCCTCTGAAGACCAATTTTAACTAACTAATATTAACCACCAACGAGAGATGAGAAACTTAAACAATAGCATAGAGGACAGCCCCCATCTTTTACTCCTCTACTATGCTTTTTTCTTCTTCTTTACTTCTCTCTCATTCTTAGAGACCTCTCATCTCCCCCAACTTGTCTATCCAACCTTAAGTTTTAACTTTACCTGTAATTGTCTTTGACATTTACAAACAACCTCGAAAGGATCAATATATCTGTTGTTGATTGTTTCCCTTTCCTTTGTACAGTACATTAATTGCTTGTTTCACCTTTCATATATTCATGGTATATCGATATTCATACATTCCTCTACTGTTCATATATGTCTATTAATTGTTCGTATATTATTTACTGTTCATAAATGTATCTACTGCTCAATATATTTGTTATGTTGTCCTAAGATATAATTTCACTAGAATTTCTTCCATGGGTTTCATCATGCTAAGATTTCGTAGAATTATGCGTTATTCGTCCTCTAATCGTATTATTTCACAAATAATTTCCATTTTTCATGTAAAAAAATAATTGATAATTTTATGAACCGTTTGTTACTCGATAAACATCGGCAAGATTTGAAGAAATATAGTTGTTATTTTCACTGATCCATATTGAATTGTTAAATTAATTACACAGATCAATTTCAGTTCAGATTCGTTTTATCCTTGAGTCCAGTAAGGGGATGTTCACACCAAGGCCGCAACCAGGCAGATTTTTTTTTTATTTATTTATTTATTTATTTTTTTTTAAAGAGACAATGAACGGAGGAAGGAAAAACACAGATAAAACTAAAAGGTCCATGGGCCTAAAGGCATCCTCCATTCATAAAATGTTTGTAACAACTGGATTTAACACCTTATTAGCGGGCTAGCGGTCTATTTATATGTACCGCCCAGCGGGGTGTTTTTAGCCAAAATAGGGCTGTTTATGTGATCATTTTCATGCCTAAATAAGACCCAGAGCGTAAAACAAGTATCTATCCCTGAAAGGGCATAAACAGAGCTTTCCAATGACACCATAACGATCCTTTTATGACGGCTAGTTTTTTGCAACAACCGCGCAACACGAGTGCAAAAAGCATGTAATTCGGTACTTTCCCCATACAATTCAGTATGTAGCGAGTGAGAGAGGGAGGGAGGAGGTGGGATTCGTGTCAGTAGGTTCGCCGTGGTGGTCTGGAGCAGTCATACGCTCGCTACTCTCCTGCCACCACTTGTCTCTCTCTCTCAGCAACATTACGTGCTGAAATTGACACACGACCTATGTCGCGCGCCGCCAGATAGTCCAGATTTATTATACTCGACTTATGTTGCGCGCCGCTAGTTAAGGGTTAAACATTTGTAGATTGTAAGTTTGTGGAAAGCAATTCGAGGGAAGTGAATTCCAAAGAGTAGTAGCTCTGGGGATAAATGAATTCTGAAAAGCAGAAGTTCTGCATTGTGGAGGAGAAAGTGTAAATTCATGGGTGCTCTCAGCTGCCCTAGTTCTACGGGGAAAGATGTGGAGAGGCGGCACAATTGAAGCAAGTTCCTCGGAACAATTGCTGTGAAAATATCTGTAGAATAATGCAAGGGATGCAACGTTTCTTCGTATGGATAATATAGGAAGGTCCTGTGTGATTGCAGGGTTATTGATTAATCTAATAGCTTTATTTTGAATTTTGTCCAACTGCCTCAATGCAACCACTCCACTTCCACCTCACAGAGGTGAACAGTAATCCATCTGAAAACGCACATGACTTTTATATATTACGGCCAACTGCTCGTCAGTGAAAAATTCTCGAACTCTGTACAGGAGTCCCAGTTTTTTAGAGGCATTCTTAGCAATGCTTCTAACATAATGTGTCCAGCTCAAGTTAGTAGTTAATGTTACACCGAGAATGTCAATACTAGGGGAAGTGGGAATATTTACATCATTAAAAAATATATGGGAGTCAGTGAGATTCTGTCAGTTAGCAAATTGAATGTACTTGGTTTTCTGTGCATTAAAGGAAACTAGATTCTTTTGTCCCCATCCATTAATTCTAGAAAGGTCCTGGTTCAGAGAAATTGCAGTGTTTATTTTTGAATTTATAAGATCGGGTTGGGTGAAAGAATTGGTAAATGTGAAGGAACTGTGGAGTGTTGAGTCATCTGCGTAGGAATGTATTGGATTATGAGTGGTAGATATGAGATCATTGATATGAATGAGGAACAGAATTGGGGCCAAAACTGATCCCTGGGGAACACCAGCATTTATTGAGTGAAATTGAGAATAAAGGCCATCTACCATTACACGTATGTTTCTGTTATGAAGATAAGAAGAAATTAGTGGAACTAATGATGCAAGGCCGTAGTGTGACATCTTCGACAATAAGGATTGATGCCAGACTCTATGAAATGCCTTTGATATATCCAGTGCTATTGTATGTGTTTCACCATGTTGGTTTGTAGCTTGGTTGATTTGATGCGTAAGAAGGCAAAGAATGATCGACATCGTCTAAAACCATATTACCTATCACTGATTAATTTATTATTCTCAAGATGCTTGATTATGTGATTATTTAATATAATTTCAAAGACTTTACCAAGAGTGGAAGTTATAGCTATTGGTCTGTAGTTTGATGGATCTGAAGAGGCACCTTTTTTAGGAACTGGATGAATGTTTGCTTCTTTCCAGGGTACTGGGAAGCATGAGGTATGAGTACACAGACGGAAATTTTTTGCCAATACAGGAGCGAGCACCAAGGAGCTATTCTTAAGTACTATTGGAGGGATTTCATCTGGACCAGGAGCCTTATCTACTGAAAGATTCTGCAAAATAGTTTTGACATGTCCGGTGTGGATCTTAAGTGAGGGAATTTCAGGCGAATTAAAATTAAGTACAGGGACATCTTGATTTATTTCATCTAAGGTTGAGCTCGTGGAGAAAATATCCGCAAGAAGGTTAGCTTTACCTCGTGGGTCACTTACAAGATTGCCAGTCGGAGATTTTAATGGTGGAATGGATGAAGCAGTAGTGAAGTTGGATTTGAATGAGTTAAGAGTAGACCAAAATATTTTGTTATCATTTGGATTATTTTGAAGTTTATTTGCCTGCTTGTGGAGAAAGTTTGATTTAGTTAGGTTAAATACAGTTTTGGCATGATTTCTGATGTTTCTAAAGTAATTAAAGGCTTCATGTGTTTTTGATCTTGTGTATGCATTGTAGGCTATTGCTTTTTGTTCAGTTACTCTAGCACAATTATGGTCAAACCATTTAGGTGAATTAGATCTGTTTATGTACTTTTGATGAGGAATAAAAGTTTCCATTCCAATTTTTACAAAATCTTGTATGTGGCTCAAGGTGGAGTGTGCATCATTAGAAAAGAAAGAGGTCCAGGGAATATCAATAAAGAAACCTTGAAGACCCTCCCAGTCTGCCCTATCGTAATGCCATTTAGTCACCAAAACAGGTTCAGAGTGGGAAGGTGTGGTAGGTGATAGACAGGTGGCCTGTATCAGACAGTGATCAGAAGATCCAAGCGGGGACCTCACTGTAACATCATAATTTTCTGAATTGGTTGTTACAAATAAGTCCAGTAGGTGGGAATTATGATTAGGATTATAATTATAGTATGGCGCAAAAATGTCTGTATTGAAGTGAAATTTAATGGAATTGATCTTGATATTCACCATACAGTTACGCTCTTACTATTAATCCACCATCTGTATTTGTGTCTTTTCTGGTGCTAGTTTCTTTTACTTGGCTTGTTTTTGTGCTATAGATTGGATGGCCAATATATACCAAAACAAAAACAAGCCAGTTGTTCTGGGTTTAATTTATTTTGACTATCATTAGCCTATCTAATTCAGCTTAGGATGAACTTGTGGGAGCTAAAGAGTTAATTAAGATAGTATTTACCACTTTGATTCCAAGAAAACCTTCCTGAATTGTTTAAATTGGTCAAATAATAGCCTGATTTTGTTTTTAAACGCGTCATAATTCTCCAGGTGTCAAGAGAATATGGATCGTCACCTCCACCTCCTCCTCCGGTGCCTCTCTCTGGCTACCTGGGGAGGGTCTACCAGTATGACTTGGATACTCAAAGGTAAGCATGATATTCACATCAACATTCATATACTAATATTTATTATTTGTATTATAATATTATAATAATAATAATTATATTAATAATAATTATTTGTCTTTGCTTAGGTATTTTTTTCCGGGTGGGGGTCGCAAGCCCACCGACCCAACCTCTTTAGTCGCCTCTTACGACACCACGCAGAAGGCACGTGGGGCATATTCTATTCCCTTACCCCTATCCCCTTCGGGGATCGCGGCGTCAGGCAATAGATAGATAGATAGAATAATAATTATATTAATATTAATAAAAGTAATAGTATTAATAATATAAATAATAATAATAATAATAATAAAAATAATGAAAATAATAAATTAAAGTTGCAAGCAACGTTGTCCAGGGTTAAAGTGGTTTTACAAGCAGGATATTGTGTTGGATAAAGGGGCTTATCGGGCACATCAAGAACAGATTGTAGCCATTTTGGCTGCGGCCATTTAGGAGTGTAGCTCTATTGGTTGTGGCTATTTATGAGTGTGGCCATTCGAGTTGTGTTTTTTTTTATCATTCTGACTTTTGCTTCAGCCTTTGCGGCGTTGTCATATATAATAAGGTTATTACTTCAACATTACTAAATACAATAACGTACTGTACTTTATTTGATATGTTGTGCATTACTACATAATACAACGATAAGAAGTAAATGCAAAGAGTTACTATAGGTAATAAGTAACTATTTTCATTCACCTTTTATCTTTTTGATTCACAATGCGAACCAGTAAAAACTAATGATAACATTTTCTGGTCGCGTTAGGAATTAAAGTTTTGAATACGTAAAAAGTAACCCTTTTCATTTACATTTTATCTATTTGATTCACATTGCGAACTAATAAAAACTATGTCATTTCCGTCATATTTGTCCATAATGTTAGCATGGATAGAGAGTGTTTCCATGGTGAATATATACGGGTTCTAATGCAAGTGTATAGTCAAAAAATAAACAACTGCATTCTACTATGAATGAAAAGATATATAAATTGATTACCTCTTTCTATCTGAAAACATGGATGATAATATTCTTAAATCAATACATATATAAGAATTAGACAGAGGTTTACATTATAGTGAATAACTGTAATGACTTGTGTCTATAGGAACAGATAAATATATATTATTAGCAATAATAATGCCATAGAACGTTTGACAACATTTCAACAATATAGTACCTACAACGTAGTATAGACCTATGCCTGGAAAAAAAAAATATATATACCGACATATATACTGTATATATACATATATACCGGTATAGAGCATGTGTGAGAGTAGGAAATGGTGAGTTGAGTGAATGGTTTGAGGTAAAGGTAGGTTTGTGACAGGGTTGTGTAATGTCACCATGGCTGTTTAATATGTTTATGGATGGTGTGGTGAGGGAGGTGAAAAGGAGAACTATGGGAAGAGGATTGGGTTTAGTAGGGAAGAATGGTAGAGATTGGGAGTTGAATCAGTTGCTGTTCGCTGATGACACAGCATTGGTGGCGGATTCTGATGAGAAACTGCAGCGGGTAGTCAAAGATTTTGGTGTGGTTTGTGGAATGAGGAAACTGAAGGTGAACGTCAATAAAAGTAAAGTAATGGTGTGTAATAGGGGAGAGCATAGGGTGAATCTAGATGTGAGGCTGGATGGGGAAATATTGGAACAAGTAGAGTGTTTTAAATATCTAGGAGGAACGATAAGCAGGAGTGGAGGTATGGAAGTGGAGGTAAAACAGAGAGTGTGTGAAGGAAAGAAGGTTTTCGGAGCAATGGGAAGAATGTGGAAGACGAGAAATCTCGGAGTGAAAGTAAAAAGTGCACTGTATCAAGGAATTGTTGTGCCAACAGTGATGTATGGGGCTGAGACATGGGCTCTGAAGAAAAAGGAGAAAAGAGGGCTGGATATGATGGAGATGAGCTGCTTGAGGAGTATGTGTGGAGTTACTCGTAGAGACAGATTGAGGAATGAAGAGATACGTAGGAGAGTGGGGCAGCAGGAACATTTGTCAGCCAGAGTGGACAGAAGGGTGCTGAGCTGGTATGGTCATGTTGAACGAATGGGAGATGAAAGGCTTACAAAGAGAATTTGTGAATCAGGTACAAGGGGAGATAAAAGGGCAGGAAGACCCCCATTGATATGGAGAGACTGTGTAAGAAAGGCTTTGGATGATAGAGGAATGACTATAGATCAGGCAGGGGAAGTGGTGGTAGACAGGAGTGAATGGAGAATGCTTGTGAATAGTTGAGTGAACACGTGGTCATTTGGAGTAAGGGGTCGGGCGCAAGTTGGACTAGATAATAGTCCATCAGGCGCCTGGCCCGGGGAGACGATTAATATGAAGGGTGCGCCTGGAAGTGTGGTGGGAGGGCTTGTGGCTTTGGCTCCGCTGCATGTCTGCCTGCCGAGATCGGAACCTCTCCGGGTGGTCGGGGGCCGGGGGAGTGCTGGAGCGACCTTGGTGACCCTGGTCTCTGGGTCTTCTCCTGGGTGACCTGGATGTGTGTGAGTTTGTGCTTTTTATCTGTGTTTATTTGTTGTTTTATGTTGTTTTTGTGTTTTCCCTGTTCTTGCTCTGTCTTGAGTCGGCTACCCCCAAAATGGGGATTGGGCCTGAGCATATAGATAGATAGATAGATACAGTATATATAATTTTTGTTTTTCTTCTCCAGGCATAGGCCTATACTACGTTATGTTGTTGTTGTTGTTGTTGTTCCCCAAGCTGCCTGGCCGAACAACCCCAAGGCCCCGAGCAAGGCCAAGGCCATAACCGAGCGCCCTCACAGAACCCTCCCTGCCGACCACAATAAAGCCTGGGTGACTGAAGCCACTCCATGGCTGGGAGCTGAGAAGGGTGCGGAAACGCCCGGGAAACCAAAGCCCCACCCAGGGCCCTGTGCCCCTCAGCAATTATGAAGAGAAAGTTGAGGGGCAAAGGAAAAATGTGATGCTTTGGCATCACATTTTTCCCAATCTTGGTAGATTGGGAAGTCAATCCACGGAAGGGACGCCGTCACTCGAGACCTAGAAAGTATATAAGTAAAAGGAACAGTCAGAGTAAGCTATGGGTATGACAGAGATCGCTCAGTTCTCACTCTGATAGACCAGACCATCACCACATGACTAGAACCCAATCCTCTCAGCATCAGCTAGGAAAGGCCCTAGAAAGCCGCCTTTGGCGGGGGCATAGCTCCCCTATTTCAACCCTTTTCGGTAGACTTGCTTACCATGAAGGGAAGATTGTGAGAGAAAGAGAGAGAGAGAGAGAGACAGAGAGAAAAAGAGAGAGAATATTCCAGGCAACCTTCCCTTGACCTTTTTCTTTCCTCCCCAGAGCAGAACAAGAGGTACAACAGTGAGATCCTGAACACCCTACCCGACACCTCCCAGATCACCTGTGCTACAAGATGCGACCTAAACTCTGGCTGTGTCTCTTTCTCACATCACGGTAACTACTATGTGTAGTCCTGTAGTCCATTTATTATAATTAGGCTATAATGCATAACCCCTAACCTCTGTAGCTCAAATAGGGCTGGAGTAAATGGGATATAAATGTCCACTCTTATTTCCAGGCTGACTCTACTCAAATGATAATGATACTACAATGTTTGTTATAAAATGATGCTGGAAACAGCCTGTGGTTGTAGTAACAGCAAGGAGATTTAACTAATATCATACGCCTAGCAGGTCTGGGACTTTCTTCCTCACCTTCCTCCTCTCTTGCTGAAAGTTTCGTACGGATGATCTATTACAAAATCATCATTATCACCAACCACAGGCTGCTTCAAGCATTATTTTATAACAAACTTTAATTAATAAGGGAGGTCTATGGTTCCTATACCATCCCAAAAGGATGAGGTATCTTTGTTGGTTTTACTTATATACAATACATGGGAATCTTGTATGCGCTAATGTTTCATGACCATTCTGTATCTTATATCATATATTAACAAACAACAACCATTTCTATACCACCTCCATTCCCTGACACCATTCCTACCACTCCACAACTGGTATATGTATGTATCCTCTACCATTAGGTTACAACCACGATCACCAAACAACAACCACATTTATCCCACCGCTGCCACCATTTATACCATTCCATCACAACCGCAGCCTCAACTGACAACCCCTTCCACCTCCCCCCTACAACTGCTGCCACCATTCCCTCCCCTCCACTACCACCACCTGACAACCCCTCCCACCTCTCCCCTACAACTGCTGCCACCATTTCCTCCCCTCCACTACCACCACCTAACAAACCCTTTCAACTCCCCCCTACAACTGCTGTCACCATTCCCAACCCACCACAACCACCAGTTAACAACCACTACTACCCCCCCTTCCAACCACTGCCATCATTCCCACCCATCCATTACCACAACTGACAATCCCTTCCACCTCCTTCCTTTCAACCGCTGCCATTATCCCCCCTCGAAATACAACAAACTGACTACCACTTCCATCTCCCCTTCCAACCACTATTACCATATCTCTCCTCCAGCTGAGGATGCCTCGTGTCAACTGGTGGGAACAGCGCCCTATGACCTCAATGATGCCAACTTGGTGACAGACATGGGCTGGAACTACTATGTCCAGTGGTCTCGTGTTGTAAGCTTGGTTCATGTAACCTTTCATGTATCCTAACTTAAGAACACCGATTCAGTTACTAATGACTACAATAAACAAGAACATAAAACAATAATATAATAGAATAAAAATAAAGAAACAATTAATTGAGGAAAGACAATAACAATAGAATTGCCTTCCTTGGCTCGCGGGTTTTGTTTGGTCCGTCCGCTTGTTCAATAATGTCCTAGTTTCCCTGGATATTCTAACTATAAGGCCCAAACACAATACAAATATTTTGGCGCGATTATTTCTGGTGGGTATTCTACAGGACGACTACTCCTCGATTAGCGATTACGGGACTCCTGCCTTATGGATTTAGTTTTTTTGCTCTTACCTTAGTCAGGGGGACCTTACAGTTGCACGGGTAAGTGCTACTTTTATAATTTCGTTAATTTGCTATTCCCGGCCCTATAAAACGTGTTCGAGTTTCAGCCCAGGACACTTTGTTTACATTGTAGCCTCCTTCCTGAAACACTTTCTTACTTTCTCCGATGTTAATTAGCCAATTATAATAGACGCTACATTTGGTGGTCTGCTTAAATTATATATGCATTATTTATTCACTTCTTATTCTACAATTTGTCGTTGATTAGACTTCCAATTTTATACATATACTTTTCATGTCTTATTTATTCATCTTGCTATATTTTTGTTTTCAATTGTGTTGATGTCTTCGTGCCTGCTTTGTCACTCTGCAGAGTCTTCACCCCCACCTCCCAAGAAACTGTGAGTGCACCCCACACATAGGGATACTTGCTCTAGTATGGGGGTTTGTTTTTAATATTATATGTAAATATTCGTAATTCTCAAGAATATATGAAGTAATTGGGGATTTTTGGTGTCAAACAGGGAATTTATCTGACATTACATAATTTTCACCAGCTTGACCCACGTGACTCACGAGAGTACATCAGCTGATCACTATGCTGTGAAATAAATGTTTCGGGCACTTTTGTCTGCAAACATTGATTTTTTTGTTTTCTATTTTAAAGCTGTATTGTGGTGTACTACATCGTTAGAAAGTAAGGTATGGAGTGTTTATGGAAATTCTCATTCTTTGATTCTTCGATGTAATTCCGATAGCCTAGGCCCTAAGGGACAGTTTGGGAATGCTGGCTTTAGGATTCAGAGATAATATGTGGGTAGCCTAATACAGGAATAACTCTGAATTAGTAATACTGACAAACAACAGAAAATCCTAGCCAAGTTTTGCCAAAAGTTGTCTCAAATTTGGCAATTTTTCGCAACCCAAAAATTAAAAAATTGGAATATAATTTTCAATTTCGTGAGGAGGCCTAGCCTGTTATAAATTCATGACCATGTTCTATGTTGGCCAGGCACTGGAGGCCCATAACTGTTCTAAATAGATGATGATTTCACTAGGTCCCGGGAGGGGGGGGGGGGGGGGGGGGGGGGGGGGGGGGGGGGGGGGGGGGGATGATGGGGCGCAGACCCCTCCCTGAACCCATCGTGGATCCCATGCCCAAACTCTTAGCCCATGCAGATTATTAACCCATAACTGTTATAAATAGATGATAATTTCAATTTCTTTCCACCCACCCCCCCTCAACACATCGTGGATCCAAGAGCCAAACTGTTAAGCCGTGAAGATTATTAACTCATCACTGTTTTAAATGCATGATTTCAATAGGACACGGGGGAATGAGGACCTCAGCCCATCGTATTCCCACGCTTGACTCAGAATATTTCCCCAATCCAAGCCAATTTTAGTTTGAAATATTAGACTTATACAGTATATATTTACTTTGGTAAGTGGTCAAACTTATTTTTCCAATTTGGACGATTTTGGACGGATAAATGCCCAAATACGAGCCAACTGCTGCTGAAACTTGGCTCGGATTTTCAAATTTTAATGTTTTGTTTTGTTTTTTTAAATCTAAAAACTGATCAAATCCGAGCCATTTTTTGTATTTTTTTTTTTTTTTGGGGGGGATTCTGGAAAATAGCCAAATCGCCAACTTTTGCCAAAAACTTGCTCGGACTATCTCATTTTGAAGTTTTACTACTTTTCAATATTTCAAATTTAGAGTCAATCCCACATTACCCCTTGTTTTCCCCCCAAATCAAAACCTCACATTCCCAAACTCTCCCCTAGATTGTTGGGGCATCGGAATTACAATTAACAATGATAATGACAATATAAACTTCTTTCCTCACTTTCTAATAATACAATACAGCATAATAAACCTTTAAACAAAAATAATAATAACAAACTTAAAAAATAGGAGTAGTTGTTTTGCAGAATTACCTTTCTGGTCACCATTATGTATGAAATAGTCTAATAATGTATATGGTGATATATTGTTACTATCGTGGTTACTCAGCTATTATTTAGATTTTGTCGTCAAATAGTATATTAACACTCAACAAACGGCCTAGGCGGTAATTTCTATGTACCGCCCAGCGTTTTTTTTTAACCATAAATGGGGTTGTTTCCGTGCTCTTTTTCATGCATAAACAAGAGCCAGAGCGTAATACAAGTATGTATCCCTGAAAGGGCGTAAATTGAGCTTTCCAATGACACCCGAACCATCCTTCTACGATCACTGGTTGTCTTGCAACGATCGTGCAACCGAAGGGCAAAATCGCTAAAATACGGTCATTTCGTTACATAATTACGTGTGTAGCGAATGAATGAGGGTGGAGTAGTGGGGAGTACATGTCAGTGGGCCCACGACGGTTGTAGCGAGCGGTCATGAGGCAACTACGCTCCTCCCACCGCTCGGCTCTCTCTCAGAGCCAATATTGCGCCAAAATTGCACACAGACTAAAGTCGGGCCCCACCACATAGTCCAGATTTTTAGATACGGACTTAAGTCGGGCCCCGATAGACAAGGGTTAATTACAAAAACTTGGGGTTAATATCTTGTTTTACACTGGGTCGAAAAATCAATATATTATTTAATCCTATCTATTAGTTATATCATGTACTTTATTGACATATATATCCACACCGTCGGTAATATATTTTAATTTAATCCCAAAATTGCTAAACAACAATTTCTAGATCTCGCACTTCTCACACGATCACCATTTTTTCTTGCGTTGCCGCAGGTCCCACAGCGAGGCTCTCGCCCTACCTCCTTCTATGATTTATGCCAAAACCTAATTAGCCCCCCTACTGGCAACATAGATGTTGATTTCAATAAGTCTTCGGGAGGTGAGGGGGTGGTCTAGGGGACCATAATTATCTGAACCCATTGACTGCGAGAGACGTTCCGGAACATCGTGGCAATTTACAGGCGTTTAAAGCTTCTTAAAGCCTGTAGAATCGAGTGCGAGTGAGCGGGAGTGCGGCAGGTCCCCCCATCCTCTCTCCAGCCAGCCGGCCGGGGCACTGAGGAGAATAAGCCATACTCTCGCTAGACATACAGCGCTGCCAAAAGCAAGTGTAGTGCGACATTACCGATAATTGATCCGTATTAACGGATGTCTATGGTAGCGCTGCGGGTTAAGCCTGCGTGCTACGAAGCTCGTTTAGGTGTAATTTTGAAGCTATTTTCTTCTAGTTTTTAGCTGAATACACTTAATTTCATTCAGACACTTGCTTAATCAATCAGGAGTGCCTGAACGAGCCCTAATATGGCGTAAATTTGCCCGCAGTGTAGGTGTTAAGATTGATATATAATGTTTTATTTCTGCAATTTTCGATGGGGTTCATTACAAATAAAAAAGATAAACAAGGACAAAAAAATATAAACAATCGTCCACATTGTAAAACTTGGCATTAGTATGACACATATATTGTAGATTTATGTGTATCCATTAATTATCGAGAAATCAGTTGCTAAGGGATTCAATTTACCAACAGCTGAAATATAACAGACTATAGTAATAATAATAATAATAATAATAATCGGTTTATTTCAAGCCGGCAGCCAATGGGGCTGAAAATACACAAACTTAACCTAGATCTTATCCTAAGGGATCAATAGACTGATCCTGGCTGCTAACGAGAGCGCCTACATACTCCCGAAGGAGTAGGACGTGGGCAGGAGACTTTGTGGGCCCCCCGAGGCGGTCCGTCCAGACCTTGCCTTCACGGCCAGGGAAAGTTTTTGAGAGAACTTCCCCTGCCGGCGCGTGGGATTGAACCCCCGACACCAGAGCTAGCGCTCCCAATACAGAGTACTAAGCGCGCTCGGCCACCGTGCCAGTACCCTGGCACATGTGTAATAGATACCAATGAACATCACCAAGCTTGTGTCATACAAATCACTAACAAACTACCTTCCTGACCAATTTTGCACTTCAAGGGCTTCTCACCTAAACCAAAGGATTGAAGGAAGAAGTAAATCTGCACCAATATCACGTCAAATCACCGATATATAGAACGAAAACAGTTGATCATGATTCATGATTTTAATAGTTGTGAGGGCAGGCCATATGAACCCTGACACGGTGTCAGTATATATATACAAAAAGTATGTATTTTTGTATATTTTAATTTTGATATTGACAGATAACTTGAATTTAAAGGCGATAGTAGGGTTGGGTGGTGGCCGATAACTACCGTGTTTGATGGAGGAGCAATAATGGTTTGGTGGTTCTCACAGGTAAACCACGGTAGCCTTGTCCGTTTCTTAGTCATTCAGGTGTGACTTTAACCTCATGACACAGGGACAAGTGGCTTAATTCTACACTTTTGGTAATGCACTATATTGACGAAAATTAGGGCACGGTGTGAAACAAGCTGTGTCAAAATATCATACTGATCCAAATGTTTGATAATAAGTTATTCCCGAAAAAAAACGATGCCACACGCCCTCTGAATCACATAGTAGTATGCTTATTTCGTTGGTCTATTCAAGAGATTTGAGGAATCAGAAAGGTCTATGACTTATGTCTTAGAGTGTACCCCACCAGACCACCTCTAGCTGCAATGCCCAGATGCTAACCAGCTGGGGGTACCCTACAACATACAGATATCACAGTTAGTTAAAATAGCACTTCAGGGGCTATCAACCCTTCTGGATTATTAAGGCAGCACACTTTAAGTCAAGAATACTGTCAGGACTGGAGCCTCTTTTCGAGAACACCAGCCCCTTGCCGATATCACAAATCTAATACCAGCCTATCTATACCTCCCATATATCCCACCAGAGAACCTCCGACCTCCAGTGCTCAAATGCCAGCCAGTTCGGGATACCTTACGATATACCCATCTTACTCAAGTACGACCCTGCCCAGCCCGGGTATGTCTGCACCGCCAACCAGTACATCGTCAACCAACACGCACTCGGCAACACAGGTTCGATAATGAGGCACTTGTACAGTCGGTCAAGTAAGTGATGTCTTGGCACAAAATTAATTTGGATCAATAATTGATACCTGCAATATAAAAACTTGATTTCTTCATATCAAGTGAAATATACAAACATGTTCCTACACTTACTCACCCTATTCAACATCTAACATACATTAATACAGCACAGAGCGAGCCAAACGTAATGCCAGCTGAGATATGACTTGTTAGCGCTACCGTACAGTTTGCCACATTAGTTTTATTCACGATATGAGTATATGTTTGGAAGGAAACATACTGTGGTTGACTTACAATAGTATGGAAGGAAACATACTGTGGTTGACTTACAATAGTATGGAAGGAAACATACTGTGGTTGACTTACAATAGTATGGAAGGAAACATACTGTGGTTGACTTACAATATTAATTTGCTATAAAACTGGTAATTGGTCGTATTACTAAACTATCACATAATCAAATAGTACTTTCACTTCTCATGCCATCATACTAATTTCCCTTCCATACATAAAAACATGAAATATGTACAAATATATGTGTCCAACTGTAAACTCACGTTCATTAATTCTCGTTCATTTTGAACCCACGAATTAATCAAATGAACCTCTGAAACTTAAATATCTGGTAAATATATTAACCCCTTCTGTCCCTGTGACGTCTTTCTTTACATTATTCTGGTTACTATTAGACGATCACATTCAGTTTAAAAAGATCCTCCAGCAAATACCAGGCTCCGAACGATATCAACCATTTTTACTACAACAGATCTTTCTTAAACTGCACACAATAGTCTATAAACTGCACACCATAGTCTATAAACTGCACACAATAGTCTATAAACTGCACACAATAGTCTATAAACTGCACACAATAGTCTATAAACTGCACACAATAGTCTATAAACTGCACACAATAGTCTATAAACTGCACACAATAGTCTATAAACTGCACACAATAGTCTATAAACTGCACACAATAGTCTATAAACTGCACACAATAGTCTATAAACTGCACACCATAGTCTATAAACTGCACACAATAGTCTATAAACTGCACACAATAGTCTATAAACTGCACACAATAGTCTATAAACTGCACACAATAGTCTATAAACTGCACACAATAGTCTATAAACTGCACACAATAGTCTATAAACTGCACACAATAGTCTATAAACTGCACACAATAGTCTATAAACTGCACACAATAGTCTATAAACTGCACACAATAGTCTATAAACTGCACACAATAGTCTATAAACTGCAGACAATAGTCTATAAACTGCACACAATAGTCTATAAACTGCACACAATAGTCTATAAACTGCACACAATAGTCTATAAACTGCACACAATAGTCTATAAACTGCACACAATAGTCTATAAACTGCAGACAATAGTCTATAAACTGCACACAATAGTCTATAAACAGCTAAAATAAATGTAATAAGACATCGTCGGTACAGAAGGGATTAACCCTTTCTGTACCAGCGACGTCTATTATATTATATTCTAGCTATATTTGGACGGTTTTATGCAGTTTACGAAGGATCTGTGGTAGTGAAAAGGGTCGATTGAGATAGTTAGCAGCCTTATAATTGCTAAAGATCCTTCTCAAGCTGAATAAAATCGCTTAATAGTTGCCAGAATATAAAGAAAAAGACATGACCGGTACATAAGGAGATTCAGTTCAGCTCTAGACAGCAAACTCCAGGACGCCAATCCTGTACCTATCTCACCCCTCCAGTTGGGGTTTGTTTATTCGTCGATATATTTATTTATGATTTCTTAGACGATTTTATTTAGTTTAACCCTTCCCGCCCGGGCTGCATTTTAAAAGGACACCGCGGCAGATGGGCAGGAACCGGGGTGTCCTTATAAAATCTGTAAGCTTGAAAGCCTATTCAGCTTGTTTTGAAAGCCGCGCGTCCGACGTATGTAAACAAAGCCTGTCGGAGGCGACGCACGCACCTCTGGCAGCAAGCAGACGTCGGAGCTTTGTTGTTGTGTTGTCTGCAAAGACAGATTTAGTCTTGAAAAGTGTGTCACATTGCTAAAATCGCGGCAAAATGCGCTCCACGGAAATCGTCATCACAACTGAACCAGTTTATTTAGAGAGCTCTACTCAACGCCAGTCTACAGATTGGAAACCATAGTACGTTTAGACATGCGTGGTAATCCAGCAATTAAAAAACAAATAAATAATAATAATAATAATAATATATATATATATATATATATATATATATATATATATATATATATACTTTATATACTGTATATACATATACAGTATTGAGTATATATCACAAATACACGTGAGCTTCTAAATGTTTCCAATCTCTCAGTGGGGTTATACTGGTATATATATACAGTAAATATATACTGTATATATATATATATATATATATATATATATATATATATATATTTACTGTATATATATTTATATACAGTATATATGTTTTATTGATGTAAGATGTTACTATCTTCATATTAAACGTTAAATAGGTGCATATGGATAAGTATTATCGATATTTATGGTAAAATAACGATTTTAGTGAGGAAAGAGTGTAAATACTTACGCACAGCGGCATGGTGTATACTACATGGGGTGCGCATTTGCCGAGTTAAGGGGTCCTACTGGGCGCCCGAAAGTCGGAATTAACATGGGGAAATGGGTAGGCAAAAACATGCAAAACACGTTTTTGCACGCTCATGCGCAGGCGTCTGGTCATTAAGGCTTTTAACGATCGGCATTGTTGCGTGGGATACTTACGCAGTTCCCATAGAAATGTGAGCCCTCTAGGTGCCATAGGACTGGAGTAATTATTCGCGACGCACCCTATGCGGCTCTGGAGTATAGCGTTACATACATTGTCGACGCATAACGTGCGTCTCTGGTACTCGAGGGGTTAATCAATCAGGAGTGCCTGAATGAGCCCTGTTATAGCGGATATATGCCTGCACTGAGAGGGTTAATTAGTAGAAATCTGTTCTAAGCTGAAGAAAATTGCCTAATACTTGTCAGAATAAATTGTAAAGGATGTTACCGGTACAGAAAGGGTTAAGGAGGTTTCTAACATCATTGGCCTGTATAATATCACACACAAACACACACACACAGGTATCAATGACCACACGGAATGAAAATCCCATACATAAAATGTTGCTATGTTTGTGTTAAGGCTGGTCCTGTCCAGAGCGAGGTTTGGTATGTTCTACCCAAACTAAGCCTTTTTTTGTTTTTCTCCTTTCCTGGACTGTTCTTACTTTGGGGGCAAGTGGCTAGGAATCCTCCTCCCCTTGTAATATTCACCTACTATATTATGAGACAGAGAAATGGGCGAGGGAACGCGAGAGTGGTCCTGCACCCTAAGAATTGGAACGAGTTGGCCACCCCCAGTTATGGAGTATGTACCTGAGTATATACACATATATAGTACATGTTTCAGACAAGGTGCCCTACAAGTGCGGGATGAAGGATGAGACCCACCTGACCGTCAACAAGCAGACAACGACCGTGGCCGGGTTATTCTACTGGTACATCACATGTCAACCACCTGTTGTATAAGTCAACCATCTTTCTGCAGTCCAGCGGCCAGCCAGACACATCATAATTAACCCTCGCAATATAACGACCCTTTCTTTATATAAATCTGGGTAACACCGAAGATACTCAATAGTCTAGATGATTCCCCACTCCATGTGTGTCTCAGGGGGGGGGGGGGGAGATCGTGACAGGAAAGAAGTATGTGGCGGCAGGGTAGTTGAACTACAACTCCCTGCCATTGAAATACACGGAGAGAAAACAACAAATACCATTATTGTGTCAATCAGCTCCTTACTCTGTTTAGTAGCTGCATATCAATGCTTATTTTTGTCAGTAAAATCCAGAAAAAACTATTACCTCCCCTATAAGGAAACATAGCGCTAGGAATAGGGAATGATTAGTGCTTACTCGAGTTTCACCAAATTAGCAGAGTTAGAATCATTAACATGATAATACCAGAATGTTAGCAGCACTTCTGGTTACTTTTCCTATCCCTGTAATTTTGCCATCCAGCTTGGGTATTTAGTGGTATCTGGGCATGGTGTGTACCACGTTAGGTGTTAGAATGTAGTCACTCATAAAAGTTTGTGGATCCCTATGTTTTTTTCTGTATGCAAAAATCAACAATCTGGATTGATTTTTGGATTTAACTTGTTTTTCTATGAATAGGATATATATTTGTGTAGTTGATATATAGAACATAGATTACTTGTATCCTTCTCTAATACTATATAGGACATATAGTTGTGTAGTTGATATATAGAACATAGATTACTTGTATCCTTCTCTAGTACTTAGTTGCTAGCGTTTGTGTGTGAGGTGTTTGTGTGTATGGTATCTAGCTACATGATCACGAGTCGGAGCGGGTGGTGGTGGATGGGATATAATTCCAAATGAAGCCATTAATTTTAAGCTCCTCGGTGGGCTAGTTGGTTAGGTGCTGGAGTGGTGCACTACTGGCCTGGATTCGAACCCTCGCTGGGGCATGACACAAAATATTAATATATACTGTATATATTCGTTTCCAGATATATATATATACTTTCATAATTAGAAATAGGTGAGGTCCACGAACTTTTAGGATATTTCTTTGTGTAAATCAATTCTGAGCATACCCCTGGGAGGTATCCTGCACCTTGTGTTTGTGTAAAGTACTATAAGTTCCATTCTTCACCGTCCAATTCACAAGGGTGTTTTGCTTTCATTTACTTGAGGGAAATCCCAGTTGCTGTAGAGTAACGTAATTAATAATTCGGTAATTACAGGGAAAAGGCTCGCATCCTTATTGAATTGCTGGGTGAGAAGGGAATTTAAGCCCTCTCAAAAAAGTCTGGGCCTGGCGCGGTTTCGAACCCGGGTAAGTAGGTATACCAAACTCCCACGTTAACCACTGTACTATCACGGACGTACAATAGGATGGCAACCTCAGTTCTCCTTGAAAGAACCAGGTGATAATATTGTTGTGATTCACATGGTGGTTTTATTAGACTTGACCACCAACATCTATTTTACGCTATCCCAGACATCAACTCGGGTACATGATATCTGTGGTTGCAGGATTTTGCGGATACAGGGCATTACACTTATTTTGTTAGTTCTTTTCCTCCAGAGTTTGAGAAATGAGCATGTTCATGGTTTTAGTTATAATTCCAACGTGGGATACAAGGTGGTTTGGACCCCCCCCCCACCCCCCCCCCACACACACACACACACATGACTTATTGAAGTTACCAACAGGCGGTACATTTTGATTATAATTCATAAGGAGGACGCCCGAGGGAGACCCGAGAGTAATATCGGGTTTTATACAGGTGATCAAAATTATTCTCCCACAGTGGATTAAACTTGAGTACAGTATAATTATTCCATACCCATAGACCTGCATTGTTCCTAATAAATTATTTACAAGAAGGCGGCGAGCATTTTCCAAAAAGTGATCAATACCTCTATGAGTAGGTTATCATTACTTGATAACCCGCCGGCTTTAGCACCGCCAACAGCTCCGCATCGCCACTGAGAAAACTCGATCCTAATTTGAGTATTTCATATCCCAATTCCCTTTATTCATTGCATGAACAGTAATTAAGTGCTTGTTTAACCTCTACATAGTTCTGTAGTTGCCGTGCATGTTATTTTATTGCTTTTCTGACTGATAAACATTGTTGTTTACATTTGTTATCCTAGCTTGTAGCAGACGACGCACGCGCACCTCTAATCGACCTAGCTTTGTATTTTCTTATTAACTCTAGTAGTTATCGTATTCAGTATCCTACTGTAGCTATATATATCTGTAATTTTAGTTGTTGCTTGCATGATCTTGTAGTAACCTTTGACTGATAACTTTGTTTATCTAAATATAATCCTGCTTGACTAGCCTACAGTGACACCAGCGCCATCTGTTGATACAGTATATTAACCCCTTGTGTGCAGTCACACTTTATTCTTATATAATCTCTATTTGGTGAATTGTATATTTAGTTACATATTCTATTATATATATATATATATATATATTTGTTTTGCTTTTTTAGGTAGGTTATCACCCCTGGTAGCCTACTTCTGCATATTTCATACTTTTTTGTTTTTGGTTATTTTTGTTTTCGGTTAGTCTAGGCTATCATCCCTGGTGGCCTATTTCTGCGTACGGTACTTCAATTTATAAATTTTCAGTTAGGCTATCACCGCTGGTGGCCTATTTCTGCGTACCGGTATTTCATAATTTTTGTTTTCGGTTAGTCAAGGCTATCATCCCTGGTGGCCTATTTCTGCGTACCGGTATTTCATAATTTTTGTTTTCGGTTAGTCAAGGCTATCATCCCTGGCGGCCTATTTCTGCGTACTTCAATTTTTAAATTTTCAGTTAGGCTATCACCGCTGGTGGCCTATTTCTGCGTACCGGTATTTCATAATTTTTGTTTTCGGTTAGTCTAGGCTATCACCGCTGGTGGCCTATTTCTGCGTACCGGTATTTCATAATTTTTGTTTTCGGTTAGTCTAGGCTATCATCCCTGGTGGCCTATTTCTGCGTACCGGTATTTCATAATTTTTGTTTTCGGTTAGTCTAGGCTATCATCCCTGGCGGCCTATTTCTACGTACTTCAATTTTTAAATTTTCAGTTAGGCTATCACCGCTGGTGGCCTATTTCTGCGTACCGGTATTTCATAATTTTTGTTTTCGGTTAGGATAGGCTATAACCCCTGGTGGCCTATTTCTGTTTAAATAAACATAAAATTGTTTTCGGTTCGGCTATCACTGCGTATTCAAATTTAATTTTGTTTTGTTTTAATTTTCGGTTAGGCTATCACCGCTGATAACCTATTTGTGTGTATTTCAACATTTTTGTTTTCGGTAAGGCCTATTTAAGTAAGTGAAGCGACCTGAAGGGAGTGAAGTGTTTTTAAAGTGAGTTTAGTGTTTTTAAAGTGAGTTAAGTGTTTTTAAGTGAGTGAAGTGATCTGAAGAAAGTGATCGTCACCATGCCTCGTGCCTGTACGAACTGCGCCGGTAGGTTTGGTGCTTCCATGTTTACTCCTGCCGATCCACAAGTCTGCCGACTCTGCCAGCAACGAGAGGATTTGACAGCAAAATTGGATGAAGCCCAAAACAAGATCAACGCCCTCACCAGGAAGCTGGAATCACTCCAAGAGTTTGTAACACTCAACGTTGGAGTATCACTAACTCCAATTGTTTCAAATCCAGCATCAACCACCGCCCCAACGTCATCTGCCAACAATCCAACACCTGCAGTAGACACTGCAGCAGATGCTTCTGACGAACCTGAGCCGACATCAAACCAGGACAGCCGCCCTGTTCACCTTAGTCTCTCCCCCACTCCTCGTGCAAGAAGCCTGCTAGCACGAACAGTACCAACCCCTCGCCCCCGTTCTAACCACTCCTCTCCCCGACCTGTACGTAGAGTCCCGCCACCACAGGTTTCCGGATTTACACCAGTGAGGAACGGTGCACGGCCAACGCAGAAAAGGTCTCATCTACCAGTCACAATGTCAAACAGATTTGAGATATTGGTAGAGATGGAAGACGAACCAGAAGAGACCAGGCTCGTTGGGGATTCCATCCTACGAGGACAGGTCGAAGAGTTCTGCGACAAGAGTCCCAAATCAACGAAAAAGATTTTGCATCCCAGGAGCTGGACAGGACGACATTGTGGAAGCCTTCGAAGATACCACAAAGGATGCAAATGAAAATACCCTTTTTGTCATCCATGCTGGTTCAAATGACGTCATGCGCACCAGATCCGAAGAGTTGATGGAGAAATATCGCAAGATGATCCAGCACTACAAAAACAAGTCAAGGAATATCATCATCTCAGGCATTCTCCCCAAGATCGACGCACCTGACAAATTCTACGACAAGGCCTTCAGCACAAATAGCCGACTAAAATATTTGTGTCTGAGGGAAGAAGTTGAATTCATCAACCTCTGGGACAACTTCTACAACCAGCCTACTCTGTTCCACAAGGATGGCACTCATCTAAACCATGTGGGTTCAGCACGCATGGGTCGTCTCCTACACGAAGCAGTCCGCAGCCATGGATCAAAAAACGAGAAGAAGCAGCAGTGACCTAAATCATCCAACGCCAAGAAAAAAAACAGAGGCAACCGAGGACCACCAGCGATAAGGACCGAAGACAGCGAGGACCGAGGACAGCCATGAACATAAATGTAGATCCGAAAAAGAACCAAAAATAGTATTAACCCTTATTTAGCGGCGAGCAACATAAGTCGAGTTAAATAAAGCTGGACTATGTGGCGGCGCTCGACATAACTCGAGTGGCAATTTCAGCACGTAATGTGGCTGAGAGAGAGAGACAAGTGGTGGCAGGAGACTAGCGAGCGTATGACTGCTCCAGACCACCGCGGCGAACCTACTGACACAAATCTCAGCTCCCTCCTCCCTCTCCTCACTCGCTACATACTCAATTATGTACTGAAAGTACCGAATTACCTGCTTTTTGCACTCGCGTTGCACGGTTATTGCAAGAAAACTATCCATCATACAAGGATCGTTATGGTGTCATTCGAAAGCTCTGTTTATGCCCTTTCAGGGATAGGTACTTGTTTACGTTCTGGGTCTTATTTAGGCATGAAAATGATCACGTAAACAGCCCCTATTTTGGCTAAAACACCCCGCTGTGCGGTACACATAAATAAACCGCATAGGCCGCTCGTAAGGTGTTAAAGAGCGTTCCGTGAGTTCTAAAATAACAAATTTAAAGGTTTTCTATGCAAACGCTCGTAGCATACGCAATAAATTTTCAGATTTAGAGGAGCTAGTGTTTACAGAAAATTATGATGTGATTGGCATAACAGAATCTTGGCTCAATACAGAAGATAGAGACTTTTTAGCAGAGTATTCACTTCCCGGTTATGTAATGTTTGAGAAAAGCCGAATAAATCGAAATGGAGGTGGCGTTTTACTTTATATCAAAGAAAGTCTTAACCCTACCCTCTTGTCAAAACCTCAAATTGTGAATGTCGACGCATCTGTTGTGCTAATAAAGAATAATAAAGGTATAAAAATAATACTTGCATTAATATACAGACCTCCAGCTCAATCAGTGCAAACTGACCGAGAAATTTACGAACAAATTGCAGATGTAAGTAACTCACAAGATACCGTAATTTTTGGCGACTTTAATTTACCTGTGACCAAGTGGGGCGATGCTCTTACTTCACACTCCGGACATGACTTGTATACGAACTTGCAAGAGAGTTCGCTTTATCAATTTGTTCGAACGCCGACCCGTGGTAATAACGTTCTTGACATTGTACTTGCAACAAAAGAAGAATTAATAGAGAATTTGAATGTTGGTGATGAATTCAGTAACAGCGACCATCGTACGATAACTTTCACTTTAAAGTTTACTAGTAATGAACCAAATAGTAGCATAGAAAAAGTCCCTAATCTCAAGAAAGCAAACTTCCATAAACTTAGAGCTATGTTTAAAGAAACTGACTGGAGCTTTTTAATTAACAATAACGACATAAATACATCTTGGAAGTTATTCGAAACCACTTATCTAAAAGCAGTGCAAGACTGCATACCATCGAAAATACGGCGTCCAGGCCATAATAATAAGCCCAAATGGTGGAATAAAGATATTTCAAACTGCCTGCTTGCTAAAAAATTTGCTAATGATAGATTAAAATCCTCACAAAATGACGAAGAACGGGTGAAATTTGTAGAGCTACGACGCAAAGCCAAAAAGTTAATTAAGCAAAGTAAAAAGACCTTAGAGTTACATATTGCGAATCAAAGTAAAACAAACCCGAAAGAATTCTATAGTTATATCAGAAAGAAAAGTAGTTACTTCAACTGTTGGACCGTTAGTTGATGAAAATGGAGAATACACCAAAGACGAAGTACAAATGAGTAATGCCCTCAATACCTTCTTTGCATCAGTTTTTACAACAGAAGACCTCAGTGATATCCCTACACCATCGCCGATTCAGATTGATAATTCAGATGTTCTAAGCAATATCACCGTTACAGAGAGAGAAGTATTGAATTGTTTAGATAAACTCAAGGTAAATAAAACGCCTGGACCGGATACAATCTCGCCTAAAGTTCTAAAGGAAGCTAAGGATGAGCTCTCCAAACCACTGACATTACTATTCAATAAATCCTTGAAGTCTGGAACTATGCCTGATCAGTGGAAGCTAGCCAACGTAACACCGATATTCAAAAAAGGCAGCAAATCCCTACCCAGTAACTATCGTCCAATTAGCTTAACCTCAGTTGTATGTAAAATGCTAGAAATGGTCATACGAGACAGACTCGTAAATCACTTAGAGGAAAATAACATACTTAACACCTTACGAGCGGCCTATGCGGTTTATTTATGTGTACCGCCCAGCGGGGTGTTTTTAGCCAAAATAGGGCTGTTTACGTGATCATTTTCATGCCTAAATAAGACCCAGAACGTAAAACAAGTATCTATCCCTGAAAGGGCATAAACAGAGCTTTCGAATGACACCATAACGATCCTTGTATGATGGATAGTTTTTTTGCAATAACCGTGTAACGCGAGTGCAAAAAGCAGGTAATTCGGTACTTTCGGTACATAATTGAGTATGTAGCGAGTGAGAGAGGGAGGAGGGAGCTGAGATTTGTGTCAGTAGGTTCGCCGCGGTGGTCTGGAGCAGTCATACGCTCGCTAGTCTCCTGCCACCACTTGTCTCTCTCTCTCAGCCACATTACGTGCTGAGATTGCCACTCGAGTTATGTCGAGCGCCGCCACATAGTCCAGCTTTATTTAACTCGACTTAAGTGGTGGGCCGCTTTTTAAGGGTTAAAGATACTCAACACGGCTTTCGTAAAAAACGTTCCTGTTTAACAAACCTCTTAGACTTCTTCCACGACATCCTCAACCTCTACGATGAGAGTAAAGCTGTAGATATTATATACCTTGATTTTCAAAGGCCTTTGACAAAGTTCCCCACAAACGTTTACTGCTAAAACTAAAAGCGCATGGAATACAAGACGGTGTGTTGAAATGGATAGAAAATTGGCTCAGCGACAGAAAGCAAAGAGTAGTCATAAACGGTAAGGCATCTAAATGGACCAATGTAAGTAGCGGGGTACCCCAGGGATCGGTACTAGGACCAATTCTCTTTCTAATTTACATCAACGACATAGATGAGGGTCTCACCTGTACAATCTCAAAATTTGCTGACGATACAAAAATTGCAAATAGCGTACTCTCAAAAGAACAAGTTGACGATATGCAACACAATCTAGATAAATTGTCATGTTGGGCCCAAATTTGGCAAATGAGTTTCAATGCGGATAAATGTAAAGTACTACATATCGGATACCTAAATGAGAAAGCAAACTATTCGATGAATGGCACTCAGCTTAAGAATGTAAACAGAGAAACCGATCTGGGAGTAACAATATCGAGTAACCTAAAACCGAGTCAACAATGTTCAGAAGTTGTTTAGAAGGCAAACAAAATAATTGGCTTTATAGGCAGGTCATTTGAGCATAAATCCAAAGAAGTTATCCTAACCCTTTACAATTCCTTAGTCCGCCCTCTTCTGGAATACTGCGTTCAATCCTGGTGCCCTTCTTACCAAAAAGATATAAACAAGCTAGAACGAGTTCAACGTAGAGTTACCAAAATGATACCTAGCCTAAAGAACAAACCATTGGAAGAGCGTCTTAGAGAGTTAAATCTATTTCCTTTAACCCAGCGCAGATTAAGAGGTGACTTAATTCAAGTGTTCAAAATCATCAAAGGCATCGACAATATGAACTGTAGTAAGTACTTCACTATCGACCAATCGAATTACACGCGGGGAAACGGTTGCAAAATTATTGGTAAATCTTTTAACTCACATGAATCTAAGAATTTCTTCTTCAATCGAGTTGTCAACTTGTGGAATGGGCTTCCCCGAAACATTATAGACTGCATCACAGTTGATTCATTTAAACTCTGCGTAGACAAATATCTCGCATCAAACCCGCGACTCACTGTGTTTGTAAATGAATTACTTTATTTTATCCCCCCCTCAGTTACTAACCCTTCTGTCCCCTACTAACTTCCTAATCCTGCCACGGACATTAGTTCCAGGGCAGTAATTCCCTTTCCAATGTTCCCTTACCCACTCTAAACCACTGTTTGGACACTTGATCCTCAGTGTTTTGGAGGACAAGCAACCTAGAAGGGTCACTAGATCTGTTGTTGCTTGATTTCCTTTGTACTCCTTTGTAATACCTCTATGAGTAGGTTATCATTACTTGATAGCCTAATAGTCTTATTTGTGAACCTGGAGCATTTAGACTCCGAGTGAGTTTGTTGTTGCACTCAAACGGGATAGTTAGCGCAGGTGTTCTGTTGACGAATAGGGTGTGTTGTGTTCTACTTTTCCCGTTCGTAACGCTGTATTAATATTACTTTAATTACTGAAATCATGAATTATATATATTCTGTTTTAAGAGAAAACCTTAAACAATCCACTCTTATCTTAAGAATTTCGGTGAATGTACTGCATTGTCTACTGTATAATTATGTAATCTATAATTTCATACATATGTTGCCTTAATGAACTTATCAATTAACTATTGGAGACAAAAGGTGTAACTTATTTGATTCAAATTAAATAGTGTTAACCAGAATATCCTATTCCAAATCAAGTAAAGCTGGAGTTGTATTAAATTCGATGAGTTTGATGGTGTTGTACTGTATCCTTATTTCAAATACACCACCAACTCTTAGTGTACTATCTAGCCAAAGAAGTTTGTCCTTTAAACACCTTACTGAAGGAGTTATTAGTACTGGTGGTGATCAAAATCAGTTTTCAATAGGAATGTTTATCAATGAAAGTATTATTGTAATAAAGAGAGAGTACAAAGGAAGTCGAGCAACAACAGTCTAGTGACCCCTCGAAGTTGCTTGTTCCTTAAATAATTGCTGCTCAGAGTATTAGATAGTGGTTTACATTGGTTAAGGGACAATTGGAAAGAGAAGTACTGTTCTACAACTTATTTTTTGTCTATGTGGATTGTGGATGAGGGAGTAAAAAGACAAAACTGCCTGTGACAAGTGCCTCCCTCAGATTTGAAAGAGTGACAGAGCCAAAATATAATGTTTGAGCCAAAATGGCTGGACACACGGAGTTTGAAGCAATTAAAATCATAGGATGAGGGAAAGCGATAGAATAGAGAGAGAGAGATGTAACATTGTGGCGAAGAGAAAGAGATTGCAGAGAATCGGTGAGTGGACGTGAGTTAATGAGACAAAACACTTGTTGTTCTACTTTGTCTAGAAGTGGTGTGTTATAAGATCCTCCCCACACATGCGAACAATACTCAATACATGGATGCACTGCGCCCCTGTACAGAGCAAGAAGATGTGCAGGGGTAAAGAACCCTCTGAGGTGGTTGAGCATAGACAGCTTCTGGGAAGCTGTTTTAGCAAGAGTGGTAATATGGTATCTCCAAGAGAGAACAGAATAAAAGAGACACCGAGAATACTGACAGAAGATGAAGGGTTGTTTTTGTATTGTTGAAGTTAAAATGTAAAACTTGCAAACTAAACAAACCAAAATTGGGACAAGGACAATATAAAGTCAAATTAAATTATCAAAATCGCTATGTGGAAACAACGCTTACTAAAATGAAAATTATTAAATAAAAGAACACAATCCACCACATAGGGTGTACATTACTACATGAGCAAGTTAATCTGTTTCCCAAGCAAACTAATCGCACATATAACAACGCACTATCGTCACGTTAAAGGAAGTAGTCAAGTTTGGGAAGTCCGGGACGTTCTGGCAAATTTTACTAAACTCTGCATGAATAAAGAAACTACATGTTAAATGTCAAAATATTATTTAAAATCAAATTTGCAACATGACAAGACATTAACAATAGTACAAAATACAAATATTGATAAGATATCTATACTATTACAAAATAATATATAAAATACAGTACAGCACTCCCTAACGATAGTGCTATCGGGTAGGTACCTGTAAGCATAGCATGCCTAAAGTGACCCCTATCAATAACTACCCTACAAATAACCTACATTTATAGCACAAATAAACTAAGGAAATCGCAAAAGTAAGCAATTGATACTATCGACAATGAATACATATAATATAAAGACAAATAATTGCAAAATATGAAGTAACAACAGATTTAAACAAAGAATACTCTTTTAACAAGAACAATAAATTTAAAAAATCATCAATATTAATATTAATAATAATAATAATAATAATAGAAAAAGAAAAAGAAAAAGATAAACAATAAATACAGACAAAAAGTAAGCAGAGGTTATACAAGAAACTTCAAGTTAAAAATGCTTGATTAAAATTATTGATGTCAAATTTTAGAATACAGTCACAATAATTGACCCTAAAAAGATTAAATTTATGGAACAATTTACTTGCCTCAAAACCTCTGTCCACTAAGAGTCTGTATAGTAACCTAGCTCTAGCCCAAAAGTCATCTACTTTAGTGCAGATTTTACAAAATCTTATTAATTGGGAATAAAAACAATTATAAGTTATTTTACTATCGATATTACTACTAGGGAAAGGAAAATTTATTATGTTAAAATTAAAATCATCAACTTTGTGATATACTTTAAGTATGTACTGTTCATTAACAATCTCTATATTTATATCAAGAAAATTTTCAACTTTATAATTTACGTTACATTGTGTGAGGGGAATAGAATTAGGGTAAATAAGTTTAGCAACTTGATTAAAATTTAACAAATTGCAAACAAGAATATCATCAATATATCTACTATTATTACTTAACAGTTTAGCAAGTGCTAATTTTTCTGGAATTTTCCTTTTCTTGCTACTGTCAACTAAGTCTTTTATATATTTAAATTCTAAAGCAAGCAAGAATAAGTCTGCAATTAAAGGGCTAGCATTTCCACCCATAGGAATTCCTAATATTTGTTTGAAAATGTACGGCCCGAATCTAACATAAGTATTGAAAAGGAGGAATTTAAGGGCATCTTTAAGTTTAGTTCTATCAAAATATACAGAGTTAGTGGGAGTAGAGCTAAGTGATGCATTATTAAAATATGTATAAACATTTATGAAATAATTACCATTCCTAACGAACCTGTCAAAGTGCAAATCTATAATAAAGCAAAGCTCTGAATATACTAAATCTAAAGGCAAATTGGTATACAAAGTTGAAAAGTCGAAGCTATGTACCGAGGTAACTTTCGGCATGGTATTTATTTTATCAATAACTTCTAACGAATTGTCAACACTCCAATAATAGTTAATGCCAGTTCTTCTCATGATGGTATTACAATATCTTTTATGAGTACTTTTAATGTATTTTAAGCAATTTACGACTTGTTCTGATAGAGTTTTAGTGGTAGCAAATTTTGCTCCGGCAATAAAGCGATATTTATAAGGTCTTTTATGAAATTTAGGTAACATGTATAATTTTGCAATGCACTTGTTCTTATCAGAAAGTTTAATATCAAATATTATATTTTTCTTGGTATGTTCATCGATTAAGTTATCAATATTCAGATTATTTTGAATTTCATAAACAGAATTACCGTAAATATTTTTACGTAATATGTTACCCTTAATACCTAATTCTTTTTTCATATTTTCAAGATAAAATTTCTTACATGTGAAGCTATAATTATTGCTGGCTTTATCTACTGTAGTGATTACAAAATGTTTATGTAAATTTATTAAATCAGCTTTAAGCTTATTATAATTATAGTCTATAAAATCTGAAAGATTAAATTCATTTTTAAGCGAGAAAATTTTATTTCTAATTAACTTAATTAATAATTTAGACCATGCTTCTAGTTCTCTCGCATTGCAGCACGCAATTTTTAACAATTTATCTTTTAATTTATTGACTGAAAAAACTATCTTTTAAAATTATGTCCCATGTTACTTTATTACTCCCTATTCTAAATTTAAACCCTTTACGACATAGCTCCGCTAATTTGTCGTTTGCAAAATGTTTAACTAGTTCTACATCACCTGTTAATATGTGACATATCGGACTATAAATGAACTTTGCTAGTGCATCACGTCTGCTAGCTGGCATATCCATGACTCTTTCACACACGCATTTATTATTATTGAAAATATAATTATCTGAAAGATTTCCTAAAACTTTATTATAATTACAAATAATGGACCCAACAGGTCGTTCATATGAATACACTATTAATGGTTTGAAATCTTTACAACCATCTGGTAACATGGACTTAACTTTCTTTGAATTAATAAGACTGTTAACATTAATTTTGTCTAAAATTTTAGAGGAATAATGTAAAGTGGACATGACTTTATCTTTAATACGGTTATCTTTGGATTTCTTAGAATTAGCTCTAATATATCCCATAAAAGCAAAGACTATATTCTTAAATTTATTTGTGAAATTATGTTTATTATTTAGAATATTTTCTATAAAAGGAGCAAAACTTTTCTTTTGTAGGCCTTTCAATGAATCTTTTAATTTTTTAATTCCGAAATTTCGATATAATGAATATAAACTATTAACAATAATTTTAATATCAGACCTGCATTTCTTTTTATTAAATGTATTTAGTCTTCTATTACCGTGTCTACCAGGTCTTCTGTTTAAAACAGGGAAGTTAAAATATGGGTTATTAAAATCGTTTTTTAATAAATCTTTATACAAAATGTTTCCTACATTTTTTATTTGATTGTTAAGTCCAAATGGATAGATGGTCATTAATTTTCCAATCCAATAATTTTCTCTATCTAAAACATTTTGATTACTTTGAACAATTTCTATAATTTTGTATTTACAATCAAATTTAGTACAATCTGTGTTAAAATGCTTATATAGAAGAATCTTGGAGTCGATGCCGTTCTTAATTCCTGATCTATGCCCGTAGGCTCTTTCTCTTAAACATTGCTCCGTCTTTCCAACATATTGTACACCACATTTCTCACAGGTTATTAAATAGATAACATTATTTACTTTACATGGAGATGTTACATTAACAGAAGAATTTAGAAACAAAAATTTTGTATTGGTAATGTAACTTTTAAAAAATGTTTGATGTTCAAAATCAAATTCATTCACACACAGTTTACATTTACAGTTATCATCGAAAAGACGTCTGTTATTTTCATTATTATTTTTCATTTTTAAGTTTTTATAATTTTGCCGGGTGCGAGGGTACATAGAATATTCTGACACATAGTCCGTGGCCGGTCCTGGTTCGTCAACGAGTACAAGTAAAGGAAGGGACAGTACATGGGGAACACGTCGTATAAGGGATACTCCACTGGGAGTTTTTGACTGGTAGATAAATGGAGAAATTGGGTTTTAGAAGTATTGAAAGCAACAAGATTTACTCTGCCCCAATTGGAAATGGTTGTTAGATCAGAAGATAAATTTGCTATGGCTTCATCACATGAGTCTTTGAGTGATTGCTTGCTGGGGTGTTCTGGAGAACTAGTTGAATAGTGTAAGGTAAGAGTCGACAGCATATGAATGGATAGGCCTGGAGGTACATTTGAAAAGATAATTTATGAATATTAGAAAGAGAAATGGAGATAGGAAAGAACCCTGATGACTGGAGTTGATAGGATGAGGAAGTGAATGATGACCATTCACAACCGCAGCTATGGAATGGCCAGGAAGGAAATTAGAGATAAAGGGATAGAAACCGAAAGAGGGTAGCTTAGACATTAGAGATTTGTGCCAGACTCTACAGTATAGAAGGCCTTCGATATGTCTAGCGCAATATAAATGGTATCACCGAAGTTCCGAAAAAAGGATGACCAAGAGTTAGTAAGATATGAAAGAAGATCACCAGTAGAGCGACCCCTACTGTCCACTAATGTCCATGGCAGGGTTCGGAGATTTTCGTATGGGACAATTTAGGTTAATACATAACTCATCAAAAAGCGATCATATGTGTATCTAGGGAACATTTCTTTATACATGTACCGATCCTCGATGTATGCAACGAAAAAGGCATACACAAAGATATTAATTAAGAAATGCAGCCAGTCGAAAATATAAGGCAAGCTTGTTGTCTAGGCAATGTTTAAAAGAATCAAAGGTGCTGCATTCTATAACATCTCGAGGAACCCCATTCCACAAGTTTACAACTCGAATGAAAAATACATTCTTAAACTCATGTGAGCTAAAAGATTTACCAATAATTTTGCTACAATTCCCCCCCTGTGAAGTGATTGGTCGATCGTAAAGTATGGATTACAGTTCATGTTGTTGAAGTCTTTGATGATTTTGAATGCTTAAAATAGGTCACCTCTTAATCTGCGCTGGGTTAAGTAGATACATTTCATTCTCTAAGACGCTTCTTGTACGGTCTGTTCTTTAGATTAGGTATAATTTTGGTAACTCTACATTGAACTCGTTCCAGTTTGTTGATGATATCTTTATTGCAGTAGGGGCACCATGATTTTTTTTTTTCTATGTGGATAAAGGAGACAAAAGACAAAACTGCCTGTGACGAGTGCCTCTCCCAGAGGCATGGACTAAGGAATTGCAAAGAGTTAGGATTACATCTCTTGATTCATGCTCTATTGACTTGTCTAGAAAGCCAATTATTATGTTTGCTTTCTTAACAACTTATGTATAATGTTAACTGGGTTTTAGGTTACTCGATATATCACTCCCAAATCTGTTTCTCTGTCTACACTCCTAAGCTGAGTGCCATTCATTGAATAGTTTACTTGCTCTTTCGGTTCCGATATCGATATGGAGTACTTTACATGTATCCATATTAACTCCCCCAGACATATAATGTTCCAATAAGTCCGAGGAGGCGGGAGCCCCAGGATCATTGCCACTGCCTCGCACTACACTCACAACAACACTGCGGCCGTTAGAATTATCGCAGGAGGCTGAGGTTGCCACCAACGGTTTTATTGTATGGTAACTTATCGGACTTACTGAGCTCATATGACGCAAAATTGCGTCATAAACTTATTGGAGAGGTATAGAGATAAGTCCATATGACGCGATCGCGTCATATGAGTTTTTGGTGGACTTATTCATATGACGCGATCGCGTCATATATGTCTGAGAGAGTTAAAACTAATTTGTCCAATTTCAATTTGAGCTCAACATGTCAGCTTATCTGGGTTACTATGCAAATCTTCTACATGTTCGTTTGAGAGTACAGAATTTGTAATTTGTGTATCGTCTACAAACTTTGAAATTGTATAGTACAGGCCCTTATCTATTTCGTTAATGTAAACTAGAAAGAGAACTGGCCCTAGTATTGATCCCTAGGGTATCCCGCTAGTTAGGTTGGTCCATTTAGATATTTTACAATTTTTTCACTGAGCTAAGTTTCTATCCATCTCAACAATCCGCCTTGTATTCCATGCACTCTTAATCTTATCAATAAACGTTTGTGGGGTACCTTGTCAAAAGCCTTTTGAAAATCAAGGTATATAAAATCTATAGCCTTACATTCGTCATAATTATGAGTCAAGGATATCGTGGAATAAGCCTAAGAAATGTGTTAAGCAGGAACGTTTGTTACGGAAGCCATGTTGAGTATCTGTGTGTTTATTGTTACGGAAGCCATGTTGAGTATCTGTGTGTTTATTGTTTTCCTTTATGTGATTCATGATACTGTCTCTTATGAGTGTGTCTAGCATTTTACAGACAACTGAGGTTAAGTTAATTGGACCATAGTTACTAGGTAAAGATATGATGACTTTTGTTAAATATCGGTGTTATGTTAACGAGTTTCCCCTCCTCAGGCATAGTCCCGAACTGCAAGGATGTATTGAAAAGCAATGTCAGTGGTTTGGAGAGCTCACATTTAGCTTAATTAATTAGAACTCTAGGTGAAATTGTGTCGGGTCCAGACAATATTTATGTATCCTAAGTTTTATTTCCAAACATTTCGATACTTCTCTCTCTGTAATGCTGATATTACTTAGTGCTCAAAGTTGCCTATCTGAACTGGTGATCCTGTAGGGATATCACTAAGGTCTTCGGTTGTAAAAACTGATGCGAAGAAGGTATTGAGAGCACTATTCACCTGTTCTTCATCTTTGGTGTAATCTCTATTCTCATCTACTAACGATCCAATAGTTGAAATAATAATTATATATATTTCTTCTTTCTGATGTAATTATAGAAATCTTTCGGGATTGTTTTACTTTGACTCCCAACATGTAACTCCTCGGTCTTTTGACTTTGTTTAATTAACTTTTGGATTTACATCGTGGATTTATTAATTTCACTCATTGTTCGTCATTTTCCGAGGTTTATAATCTATCATGAATATTGTCCTTAGTAAGCAAACCGTTTTTCTGCAAATCTCTCTATTCCACGCCATTTCTTAGATGGTATAAACGCTTCAACTGCTTTTACATATGTGACATTGAATAATTCCCATGATTTACTTATATCAATACTGTTAAGCAAAAAGATCCATTGAGTTTCTTTAAGAATTTGTCTAAGTTTACGGAACTTTGCTTGTTTTATATATTTTGAACGTTATAATTGCTGCATTTTGGTTCATTACTATTAAACTATATACTGAAACTGATCCTTAGCTGCTTGCTGTTACTGAATTTGTCACCAACATTCAAACCCTCTACCAATTTTTCTTTCCTTGCAAGTACAAGGTAAAGCACATTATTACTACATGTCTGGTCGGAGATTGAACAAATTGAAAAATTGAACTTTCTTGCAAGTTGAAATATAGGTCATGCCCAGAATTTGAAGTAGGCATGCCGCTCCTCTTAGTTACTGGTAAATTGAAGTCATCAAGAATTGTGGTTATTTGAATGTAACTAATTTCTTCCATTTGTTCGTATACCTCATAAGTTTGCACTTATTGAGCTTGGGGTCTGTATACTAGAGCTAGTATTATACTTGTTCCTTGATAATAATTAAACAGTACATAAGTTACATCGACATGCACAATTTGAGAGAGAGAGAGAGAGAGAGAGAGAGAGAGAGAGAGAGAGAGAGAGAGAGAGAGAGAGAGAGAGAGAGAGAGAGAGAGAGAGAGAGAGAGAGAGAGAGAGGTTTAAGCGTTAGTTTTAATTCAACATCTAGTTTATAAACAAACCGTATACTTACATTTGTTAGTGTGTATGTGAAGGAGGGAGACAAAAGGCAGAACTGCCTTTGACGAGTGTCTCCTCCAGAGATGAAAGAGTGACAGGGCCGTAATCAAGGAACGTTCGAGCCAAAATGCCTGGGCACACGGAGTTTGAGGCAATTAGTTTGAGGCAATTTAAGTCATAGGTAGAAGGAAAAAAATATTCTGGGAGAGTTGCACATATTAGTTATATATATACAGTATATACTGTATATATATATATATATATATAATTATATATATATATATATATATATATATATATATATATATATATATGTGTGTGTGTGTGTGTAGGTGTGGGAGGGTGTGTTTGTGTGTGGTGTGTGTGTGTGTGGTGTGTGTGTGTGTGTGTAGGTGTGGGAGGGTGTGTTTGTGTGTGGTGTGTGTGTGTGTGTGTAGGTGTGGGAGGGTGTGTTTGTGTGTGGTGTGTGTGTGTGTGGTGTGTGTGTGTGTGTAGGTGTGGGAGGGTGTGTTTGTGTGTGGTGTGTGTGTGTGTGTGCGTGTCATATACAGTAACAGTATATTACACTATTAAGAGCATAAGGGTGGAGAATAATCTTATGGAATACTATAAGGATAATATTACTAAGGGGTGCTTACATTGCAAGATGCAGTTAGTCAATGTGTGCAAAATATTTCATCCTGCAATTCAATATTCGCAAGAGAAAGAGCTAAGGTAATATATTTTCGCATTCCCTTAACTAGAATATATGAAAACAATCAAACACTTTTCGGATAATTGGAGTCAACGTGAGGAAACGAAAGTAAGGTATGTATGCATCTATCTATCTATCAATCTATTTATATATTGTCTGTCTGTCTGTCTGTCTGTCTGTCTGTCAGTCTGTCCGTCCCTCCCTCCCTCCCTCCCTCCTTCTCCCTTTCTCTCTCTCTCTCTCTCTCTGGAACCTAACTTTCAGGCAGGCTCCCCCTCCTACCTTTCAAGGCCATTATTGTATTAACCTTAGGGCAGGAACGGACTCTGTAGTTATTTACTTGTATTTTCTATACACGTGTGCCTCTTTAACTCACCCCTATAATGTTTCATGTGTTATTATGTTGTCGTGTCTCACAGACAATGTATTAACAGTTCATCTATGGACCATTTTCTTCCAATAAATATTGTGTTTAGGAAATGACCATTACGAATTTTTAACTGAGTAATGTAAGTTAGAGTGAGGTTATATTACATTCAATTGGATTAGCTATATATGCTTAAATATGGTGACCTAAGGTTAGGTTAGACTGTAAAAGATCAATTATATTTGGGTTATTGACAGGGGTGAACACATTAGTCACGGTGTACGATATCTATGTTATATTCATGTGAATGATGGCTAGATACGAGGCATTATGAACATTTATCTTGTCATGGCTCAACAGGGTCCTACAAACATCCTTACCGTTTATACCTATTGATTTTGGATGTCTGTGATTATCAATCATAAACCTTTAGGTTGCCACAACGAGCACACATTACATGTTCCAAGCCACCATCACAGGTTGCAGACACAATGTCAGAAACTGGGTACAAGACTATTCAGTATGGTCTAGGATAGTTTCTGTGATAGAACTGGGGAAAAAAATATAGTGCAAGTTGATACACTGCAAAATGTGTACGTGCAATATAGAACACCGAAGCTGAAACAGCATTGGTATGTCATCAGTGTACTATTATTATTTTGCATTTCAACTCCATCACCTTTTCTCTGTTTAAGCGGAATATAACAGATGCAGGAAGGAGACAGCAAAGCCAGGGAGAAGACAGTAAGAAGGTCGCAAATACAGGGGGAACGCATTAAAAGACAGGGAAACACAAACAAGACAGCGAGAAGACAAAACAGACAGTGAGAAGACAAAACAGATAGGGAGAAGACATCAAAGACAAGGATAATCTATATTTGTATTAATTTCACCACAACACCAAACAACTCCAATTAAATTAATGAAAGCATATATTCTCAACCGTGCTATGGTAGCCTAATGTTTAAGTGAGAGGAAAGAATATTCATCTGGCACAGATCATATAGACCGGCCTCGCTACGAACTATCCCTGAACCTAATGATAATCTATATTTTTATTTATTTCACCACAACACCAAACACCTCCAATGAAATTAATGAAAGTATATACGTGATCCACCGGGATTCGAACCTGGATTATCACATACATATTTTTAAACATTCTAACCATTACACCACCAGGACGGTTAAAGGTTTATGCACACGCCAGGAAGAAGGTCGCAAATACAGGGAGACAATTATAAAGACAGAGAGAAAATAACTATGATAAGGAAAAGACAGCAAAGAGAATGAAGAATAAAGAAGACAGCAAATAGATGATTACCACTGAGGATCAATGACGCGATTCTCTTCTGTCTTCTTTCTATTATTAAACGATTGTATTCAGAAGAGGAAGGATATATAAAGTCAGAAAGTTAATTGAGATACACTGTACTATGCTAAATTCCCACAGGCCCTTCCTTAGTTGTATACAATAGCCTAAAGATAGCATTAATAAATCGTCAAAACGCGTCATGATCATCAAGGGGTTAAGATGTAGATGAAGAACAAAAACAAAGTGGTGATGATATGATTATATTTATACAGAATAAGAAGACTAGGATGGTGGTGATGATAATAATATTATGAGCATGAATTTGTTGATAACGACGAGGAATATCACAACATTTGGAAAACAAAATTAGTGTAAAAAGAAAGGTCATATTTGTATGAGTTGGGAAGAACAAAAAAAACAGAACAATGCAAATAAACAAACAAACGAACGCACAGACTAGAGCAAAAAGAGTAATAAGATATGGCAGAAAATATATAAGAAGGAACATATATGTGTAGAACAATATACACGGCAATGATGATGAAAAACGAAAAATCGAAAACAAAAAGGAAACATACAAATATTAACCCCCAAAGAGGCCTTACTATTAGAGGCTTGGTGTGGAAGAGGAGGAAGGTTGGTAAATACTGGAGTGAAAAGAATGAAGTGCGAGTGTTAGCAAGAGTCAGCACCTTCCGCCTCCCTTACTGAATGTTGAGCAAGTGGAGGTGGAGGAGGAGATAAAGGAAGTCAATATATGAGTAAGTAGGTAGCAACGTAAGGGGGAGCAAAGCGGGGGTGGGAAAGAGGATGAAAGGAGAACATTGACTACTGAACAGTTTAACAAGTTAAGGGTAGATCAGATATGGAGAGATTGTAGGCCACATCGGCATATGATTAGGAGTTGCTGGCATTCCTGTTTCGTTTGCCTGGCTTCCCCACTGTTTCTATTTGTGCCTCACCTACACATAGATTAATCAAGCTGACTATCGCAAACACCTTCTCATTTCACTACACTTAACAAGCAAACCACACTTCTTTCCATCACACTATAATACCTCTAACGTGCTTTGATTTTGGATTTCTGTCTCTCTTTTAACCTTGGGGGAGGGGAGAGAGGGCACTTGTTACAGGCAGCTTTGCCTTTATAAACAACATGGACGAAGTATAAGATTGATGATGATGGTTGTGTGTGTGTGTGCAGTTAACTAGACAATCAGGACACCGATATTGTCATAGGCACACTATTAAACTATGACACAGGCAGTTACTCTAACAGGGATAGTGACTCGCTATCGCTCGCCAGGAAAAAATTACACCTTAATGACACGGAAAGTCTTAATATTGACAAATAAAAGGAGTGAAAGGTCTTATACTCGCCTAACTAATAAGTCGAACGTTTTATAATATGAAAACTAATAGTGGTATTCATGAGTGAGAAAGGGGTTAATACAACATATATACCAGAGACACATATTATTGGACAGTCTAGGCCAAACATAGCAACATAAGGAATTTGAAGATAGTTACTCTTTGAGGATATGACGAATTTTGTCAGTTTATTTTAGCTATTCTTAGACGATTTTATACAATTTAGGAAGGATCTGAGAGCATCAAAAGGGTATATATTTTGTCAAATAACCTTCTGACTTCTATATAGGCTACCCTTCCTAATCTGAATACAAGTGTCCAGTAATACCGAGAAAACATGCGTAATCGATCCTCAGAGGGTAATATAGAACTATAGTCGGTTTGTTTTCAGACTGCAACTGATTCTTCGATACTTAATGGAGCAATTTGACATGACTGTTTATGTGTTATATTAATGCCAACGTGTTATAATTAACAATATATTTCCTTCAAAATTGAAGGCTTGCTATCGTTCGTCAGGAAAGAATCGCCACCTAAATGACACGAAGTCGCGAACGGTTTTAAAATCACCAAACTAATGGGTCGAACGTTTTAGCATCTTAAACTAATGAGGGAAACGGGGGTTCAGAAAAAAAGAAAATCCTCTTCATTATTTTTTATGAAGAGGCAGTAAATGATTATACTTAGAGCTTTGTATTTTATGAAGAGGCAGTAAATGATTATACTTAAGAGCTTTGTATTTTTTTTTAAATTACTTGTAATTATTCTAATGTGTGGGATTGTCCCAATTTCAATATCTAATGTCGGACAGGTTGGGAGAGAGGTATCCTGACCATGATTCGAACCCACTCACCCCAGGTATATTAGGGAGAGTTGGGCACCGTAACCACTTGGCCACTCGCTCATGGCCGAGTGGTTACGGTGCCCAGCTCTCACAAATATACCTGGGGTGAGTGGGTTCGAATCCTGGCCAACTTCAATAACAGGATTATAAATAATTACGTGGTGGAGATTGTATTGTATATATGAAGGATTGGATTAATAAGCATTTATAAGTGATTTATACGTATTTCAGTGGATTACAACTTGTTTTTGATTCTTTTGTGAGTGAGCTTTGTAATAATTGAATGCATTAGTATTTTAAGAGTATTATCAAAGGCGTGTTTGTATACAGTATATGTTTGAGACACTTCATATTTCTAGACATGTACCTGTTTAATGAGGGGTCATACATTGTTGTGAATAAGTTTAATAGGGCGGATCTTTTTGGATCCTCCATTTCTGACTCCATTAGTTTTAGAGTATTTAAACAAAATTCAACTCATTGTTTGGCGATTATAAGACACTTCACCCCATATGGTGCGTGCGATAACGAACCTGCAATATAGGAGAAATCTGCCTTCGGCCAGGACACATTTCTACTGAACACTGTACATATTTAGCTTGAAGGGGCTCTGGGGAGGCGTTATTTTTAGTCTAGGAGGCACACTAAAAATATATTGCTCAACAATGGCTGGGTCAATCAAAACCGTCTATGAAATAAACCAAACTATCAAAATAACCCTCCAGATGTCGCACCTGATAGTGTTAAGGAATACTACAGAAACAAGCTCCCCGGCACCTTCTACTCAAATGTATTCCTTACCAGAAGAGAGTGGCAAGGAAAATCCAATTTGCATGAATAAAATATCACCTGTAACATGATTGGTTACCTGTGGAAATGTTGTCAGCCCTGTTGGTTTGTTACTATAATATCATGTTGACTTAAAGGAGAGAGAGAGAGAGAGATAGAGGTAGCAGTAATATAAGGGAGATATTGAAGAAGAGGAAGAGGTAGAAACAAGAACTGTGGAAGGAAAGAACATATGCAGAAGTGTATAGCAAGCAATACAGGATAGAAGCTGAGAGTACAGCAGTGGAAGAGAGAGTGGGAGGGAGAACCAGAGCTATTGTAAACACGGCCACACTATTCACCCACGAGTATTTTCGCTCAAAATCTGATCGCCCAAACAAGGAAAGCCATTTGCCAATTAAAGAAGTCTATTCGCCCAAACAAGGAAGTCCATTCGCCCAAAAAATGAAGTATGTTCGCTCAAACAAGACCTCACGGGCTTCACCGTGTTGAGCGGTGAATGTGCAGGCTGTCAGCCTATGCCCGAGAGGGAGTAGTTGGAATAAAGAAGAAAGCATAAAAGTAAATTCCGTTCTCTCACACCTTGAAGTCTGTCTGTTCGCTCACGTGTTTAAGTTTGCTAGCCCAAATTCCTCATTGGCTTCCGAATGCTGCATATGTAACATGTTTCCAGATTGAGGCTAGAATGTTAGTGTAAACAGGGATGGCACAGAAAACAATGACAGACTGGGGACGAAATGGCTATGGTTGTTATTTTTATTGTCCCCTTTCTCCTTCATGTTTAGCCCCGTTAGTTTTCAGATTCGGCACATTAGTTTGGCGATATTAAGACCTTTCAACCCATGTATTTGTCAATATTAAGACCTTTCGTGCCATTTCGATGTCGATTTATTTCCTGGCGAGCGAGAGCGAGCCTGTAATTTAAGTTGAACCGGCTTTATGGCAAAAAAAATTTCTACCGAAAAATGTACTTATTTATCTATCTATAGTCTTGGGGATGTGTTATAAGCTTGATGAAGGTCTAGGGAGGAATATTTATCAAATATTAAATACATAAATACATCGACTAATAAATATACCCTTCCCCCTTTAACGTCACTATTATATGGCCACAAGACGTTTTGTTCACAATTACTTTACTAGAAGTCACCAGTCTCTAACACAACTAATTTAACCTATAATAAACTTAATATAATCTATTATAACATATTGTATCTAACATAACCAAGACAAACTTAATTTCACCTATAATAAACTTAATATAATCTATTATAACATATTGTATCTAACATAACCAAGACAAACTTAATTTAACCTATAATAAACTTAATATAATCTATTATAACATATTGTATCTAACATAACCAAGACAAACTTAATTTAACCTATAATAAACTTAATATAATCTATTATAACATATTGTATCTAACATAACCAAGACAAACTTAATTTAACCTATAATAAACTTAATATAATCTATTATAACATATTGTATCTAACATAACCAAGACAAACTTAATTTAACCTATAGTATAATATTGTTCTCATGTATTATATGTAGTCAAATAACCTATCCAGAATAAAGTATTCTTGCATAATCAAACCTGACCTTACTTATGACAAACGAACAATAACCTGTCCATGTAACCTATAATTACTTACCCCAATGTAAACGGCAGTAAGCTAATATATAGTTTATGATTTTATATATACAATGAAACAACTTGGTTGAGCCCGAGAACTTTCAGTCTTCTACTGGACTTCTCACTTTTCAGCTTGTTCTTCCTCTGTCCAATTGCTCTTCTTTCCTACTTTACTCCAGCCATCTGGTCTGGTATTAATTTGTATTAGTTTTCTCCCTAGACCACTATCAATGCTTAACAAACACCCCCAAGACAAATGTTTACATTATTAGGTAACAATTATATCCTCCATAGTTGCAGACTCGCTATCGCTTGCCAGGAAAAAAAATCGACACCTAAATGGCACGAATGTTCTACATATTGGCAAAACAATGGGGTGAAAGGTCTTACGTTTGCCAAAATAATCCCCTTTAACAAACATAGCCACATTATAAAACTGTAGGAAAACCATTGTACACAAACTACCTTGGGAACGAAATAACCGAGGTGAAAAGAAAGAGACAGCGAGAGGTTGGCGAGGAGTGGAACAACATTTATTTAAACCCCTTCAGCACGATGACGCCTTCTTACGTTATATTCTGGCTAAAGGTAGACGATTTTATGCAGCTTAAGAAGGATCTATGCTATGTATTGAGATTGGATGTAGCCCTCTGAGTCCTAGAGGTTATTAATCTAAAGACAATTGTCTAATGATAACCTAATTGACATGGAAATTACGTCATTGTGCTGAAAGGGTTAAGGGGGTTATGTGCTTATATAATGTATTTACTATTATTTAAGTTTCCTCTCTAGGCCACCACCAAGCATAACAAAATATATATTTAAAACAGAAAAGGAAAACGAGAATGAGAACACTAAATGGAACGGGAAAACAATAGTTTAATTGGAAATATATAAGGAGATTAGGTGAAAATAAGGAGACACTGATTGGACAAATTCAAGAAAAGTACAAGACTTGATAAATTATAGTCTGCTTTTTTCAGCTAACAGGAAAATCCGTGTCTCATCCTTGATTATTCCGTTATTACGTTGGTTTTGTAACGAAATACGTTTTCATTATATATGTTTCGCATATTTCTATCTAGGAATCAATTGATAGGATATTGTATTTACCGTCAGTTGAAATAACATCGACTATAGTAAAGAGAGCCAGACATCGGGACAGACAAACAAACAGACGGGCGTGGAAGGCTAAAAGGTAATATGAATATTACCATGAAAAGAGTGAAATAAAATGTGAGAGAGTCTAAATGGACAGCCACACTAAAAGCCTGTGCAACTCACTCTTATTGTGTGTAAGAGAGAGAGAGAGAGAGAGAGAGAGAGAGAGTGAGAGTGAGTGAGTGAGTGAGTGAGTGAGTGAGTGAGTGAGTGAGTGAGTGAGTGAGTGAGTGAGTGAGTGAGAGAGTGAGAGAGAGAGAGAGTGAGAGAGAGAGAGAGACGGAGAGTATAAATGAGGCACTTTAATTTTACTGACGTGTCGTGTTTTATGTTCTTCCTCCAAATTTCAACACATATGCCAATTAGCTTATCTTTACCTCTTTGTTTGTTATATTTTCATCTCTATGAACATATACTGTAATTATGTTATCTGCATTTAAATATTTAACTCCGGCCTATTCTATAATTCAATCATCCATTTTATATTAAAAGACACTATATTCCTATTTTCATATTTGCTCTGGCTCGACCTGCTCTGGTAGGTGAGATATGAACGGCAAGGAGGTCTGTCAGGTAGGTTTGGAGCTGCCGTATATATTTGTGTTTGTCAGGGAAAACATGGCTTGAAGGTGGACTCATTTATTTGTCTCATGGACGACGATGAGGGATGCCAGTCTTGTAGAATTTGGCATAATAATGACGTGTTGATGGCGAAATATCTTAAGAATGGTCAAGATATTCGTAATTACCTTGATATTGCTTGCCCTCAAATGCCTTTGTCTCCCAGGAGAAGTTTATATTGCCGCTATTATATATATATATATATATATATATATATATATTATAATATAATACAAATTCAAAAAATACAAATACAAGAGAGTTGCAATCTTCACCCCCTGTTTGGGGGAGGTGTGTTGTAGCGCTGACACAGTATGCTTTCTGAGTCCCGTTTGATTTCAGGTAATCCACCGGATATAATATTGTGAACCTCTGCTTGCTGTACCGTACTTCATTAATTCATCATAAGCTCACCGACATGCTATAAAATACCCTTGCTGTTTGTCAATAAGTTATAATAGTTAGAGCCAACATATATGCTACCAAATACTGTGGATTTCAATAGGAGTCTGCAGGTTCGTGGCATGCGAATGTGTGAATAATCAGTTTGACACCGTGTATGATAGCGTGTCATCTACTGTAAGTCATAGTGGCGACGAGCAGCCTTTGATATTTCCATTACAAGCGTTGTTGCCTACCAAGCAATGAACCTTGGCTAGTTAAAGGTTTATAACAAATAATATGTATTAAACTTTCATTTAGCTTACATTGTTGCAGAAGTTGTGCTAACATAAAGGCAAGAGCCGCTGGACCTTTGGTAATTGGCTGGTAAAGGTGCCGGGCGAGAAAACAATCCCCACCAATCCCTGAACAATGGACCTTCTTTCACGAATTCTTAATTTTTTTTTTTCAGCCGAGATGGGTCAGTTTATAACAATGGTAACAGCATTATTAGTAACTTTGGCCTAACCAAACGTAACCTTGACGACCATATCCTAACCATAGCCTGTATATGACACCAATGAATATATGCAATCAGCGGTAGTATGTGCTTGCCCTAAACAGATTAGATAAAAACACTCCTACCGAAAGGTATATTTATACGGCAATTTTTGTCATACCAACGTTCTATGATTAATGGTCTCAGCCAGTAATTATAACATCTCTAATTGTGATTTGTTTTGTAACTGTATTTCCATACTAACTGATAGAGAAACAGATTTATCAATTGAGTAAACAAATAGATAATAAATGTTACTTGTCAACAACAATGCAAGGTTCTGTCGAAACAGCTATGGAACGCAGATCATAGGATGTATGTTCCAATCCATGTCGAAACGTGCGGGAATTTACGCGGTGATCATATGCGTTAGTTCCTAAGTACCATTACACCGACACATTATGAAATACACCGCATTTTATAACTGATAATTTACAACTTGCTTGGCCTTACTCCGAATCTGTGAAGGAATCATTGTAACACATAAGTTTTGTTGTTGTTGGGCAAAATCCATTCATCCTGACAGGGCCGGGAGGCTCAACTCTCAAGGACTCTCAGGAGCAGCAACCTTCGCGGTACGTGCAGGATAGAGACGGGAAGTGAAGACTGATGACTCCCAGTGTTGAAGCAGAACATTGATGAGAAAAGGTAAGGATGAACGATCCAACCTAGCCCCCCAATGGATGAAGGTCCTGAGACACCGACGGGAAGGAGGGTCCCATGTGAGTACCACTTCATATTATGAAAGGGAATTGCTAGGTCAAAATCCGAACCTCCAGGCATCGAACTGGCGGTGGACAACAACAGGTGTCGCCCGCCGCATTCCACAGATCAAAAGATAAAGGGTAAGGGACATAAGTCAGTACAAAAGCATGATGAATGGACGAGGAAGATCTTGCAAGGCAACATGGGGGAAGAAGAAGAAGCTGGTGAAGAGAACACACGACCGATGGCGCAGGAGAAAACCACTAGGGTCGCCAGATTGCCACCAAAAACAAAAACAAGGATTTAACAACATATGGGGACGTCCGCCGTTGACGATGATTATGCATTTACCCGGTAACACATCATCAATCAACATGAACAAAGTTGGCGTGCATAAACAACCTGTTATCATCCAGTGCCAATGAAAAGAAGCTAGTATCATCTCAAAACTTCACACTCACGAACTTTGAGCAGAGATTGCCTTTCTTTGTGATGTAACCAAAAAAGTGACACGTCGCTTGGACCGTTTTGAGGTTTTCATAATACTTAAAATGTACTATGCTTAAACATATCATTATTCACGAATATGCCTGTCATGGATTGGAACTTTAAAAAGTTCATCATAATGTGTTGTGCAGAACGCCTATTTCCGCCTAAGGTGAAAGCATCGTCAATATTTACATACCACAATCTTCCCCAACTTAGCCACCAATCCTTGACAGCACTTCTTTAAATGCATAAATACCAACATTATAAATTCGATTCCTATCATCAGATGACTATAATGTAGTCACCATTTCTGTCATCGTCCATATAATGTTTTTAGATAAAGGCATGATAAAATATCTAAAGTCACGGTCCTCATCCGTCATAGGCTAAATACAGTGCGTCAATTTGTTTATGTGAAGTTGTTATGTAACCAGTAATTACCTCGGCAAGTATTGATAACCTTGTCCATGAATTATCTTTTGTTTGCATTCATAAATGAGGGTTCTAGGGACGTAATTTATCATCTGATCGTAACCGAAAGAATATTCTTGTATATGAAACTAGTAAAGTAATTCCAAAATATTATGATATATCCTGCTAACAAACTCTTGGGGATCAATGTTCCCATTCCTTAACAGCTTAAGGTTATCGTTACCGAAAGTTTAACTATACTAAATTATGTCACTAAATTACGAGTGAGTCCACTTCAAAAAGTAGGAAACAGTGACATGCGTGAGTTGACCAAAAGTAAGCAAATTGATCAGGTACACAATGCAAAAGTAATTGGTTGTAAGCCTTACCCTTCGGTATAAACACTAAATTCCAATCAAAATATTGACCTCATCTCCGGCAGTGACATTATCGCCCTATAATTCGCCGTGAGTCTAACAGCCGATCGTAATTATTGGAAAACCATAAAACATTACACGTGAGATGACAAGTGGTGTAACGCGGAGAAACAATAATATGGAAGAGTCTCTTTGTGTTATTACTTATTCCTAATTATGTTTAGTAAAGCAGCAGTAAGGCAGTCCGCGCAGTTGGTGAGATAAAATAATGGTCCTAGGCATCTCAACTAGTAGATATCAACCAGGGCATACATAAACTCCTAATATACACTAACCTAATAAATAGCACTGGATTGGTCAACCCATTCAGTACCGGTGATATTCTTTTCAGTATATTCTGGCAACTATTAGATGCTCATATTCAGCTTAGGAATTAAATGGCCACATACGATCTGAATTCATCCTTTTGGCTTCCACAGATCCTTCTTAAAGTGCACAAAGTCATCTAAGTATAGCAAGAATACTGGGCGATATTGTCTACTTGTTGACTTGTTTGGTCACCATGAAATAAATATTTATGTTATAGAGGTGTGATTTAACTTTAAGCTCTTTGAAATATATTCATAATTTGTTTAATATTGAATAAGTGTTGACATATGGCATAATGATGGAGGATAAGATCTTTCATTCACCATAGTAACATAAAATACTCAATGTGGAGATTAACCCCTTCTGTACCAGCGACTTTATTCTGCAGCTTAACCCTTCCTACCCGGGTGTCATATTAAAAGGCAACCGCGGCAGAAGGGTAGGAGCCCGGTTGTCATGTTAATAGGCAGCAAGCTTGAAAGCCTATTCAGCTTGATCTGAACGCAGCAATAAGGAGACGTCGGATCAATGTTATTGTTGTGACGTAAGACGAAATTAGTGTCTGAAAAGCTCCGATATTGTCAACATCACGGCAAAGTTCGCTCCACTGAAATCGTCATCACAACTGAACCAGTTGACTTACAGAGCTCTACTCAACGCCAGTCTACAGATTGAAAACCGCACTACGTTTATAGATGCGTGGGAAATTTCTAGCAGTTAAAATAAACAAAAAATACGGTAGCCTAGGCCTAGACGTTTTTCGGCCTTTCGCCCGGGTACGGGCGACCGTCCTTTGGCGGACCAGCCCGGGCCCGGAGGGTTAAGAAGGATCTGTGGTAGTGTCAATTAAGATTGTTTGATGCCGGTTAATCGGTCGAGGCCCTTCTTCAACTGAATAACATCGTGTAATAGTTGTTGTTGTTGTTGTTGTTCCCCAGGCTGTCTGGCCGAACAGCCCCAAGGTCTCGAGCAAGGCCAAGGCCATAAACGAGCGCCCCCACAAAATCCTCCCTGCATACCACTAACAAAGCCCTGGTGACCGAAGCCACTCCAAGGCAGGGAGCTGAGGAGGGTGCAGAAACGCTCGGGAAACCAAAGCCCCACCCAAGGCCCTGTGCCTCTCAGCAATTATGAAGGGAAAGTTGAGGGGTAAGGGAAAAATGTGACGCTTTGGCTCCCAATCTGCCAACTTTTAGGTTGGCAGTAGGGAGGTCAATCCACGGAAAAGACGCCGCCACTTGAGATCTAGAAGATATATAAGTAAAAGGAACAGTCAGAGTAAGCTATGGGTATGGCAGAGATCGCTCAGTTCTCACTCGGATAGACCAGCCCATCACCACATGACTAGAACCCAATCCTCTCAGCAACAGCTAGGAAAGGCCCTTGAAAGCCACCTTTGGCGGGGGGATAGCTCCCCTATTTCAACTCCTTTCGGGGTTGGGCACCCAACCAACCAGCCAGCATAAACAGAAAAAGATGGCACTGGTACAAAAAGCGTTAAATAATATCCGTCCTACACAAAATATGTACTGTACAGTACTGTGTATGTTTGATAGGACCACGCCAGTATTCTTTGCTGCAAAAAACAAAAACAAAAACAAATCGTAACTGTTTCAGAGTAAAGTGAATCGTTTCATTAATTCAACAACTCTTACTAAGTCTAACGTATTCCTTATTAATAGACTGACATTACAACACAAATCGAAATTGCATTGGGAGTTTGTAGGGAGTAAGTTAAATAAGAAGTGGCGTTGCTCTATGTGTACAGTCACGAACGTGAATGGTTTTAAACTATTTCATAACACTCGCAATTATGCACGAATTATTAATATTACTATTATTACTTCCATACGAAATTTCTCGGAAACGGACATTTCTCGGAAACAGAAGTTTCTCGTGTAAGCAAGTGTACTTTTGTGTGTATATATTTAGGTGTATGAGGGAGACAAATACAACGCTGCCTGTAACAAATGTCTTCCTCAAATTTGAAAGGGCGAGAAAGCCAAATTACACAAACAAAATTGATGTACAGTATTGGCAAGAAAAGTGGGTACTTATTACCGAAACTGCCACTAATTATTGCTCAATATTTGAAGCCTATTATAAAATAAGGATGTTTCAAAGATCATATTAAAATGTGTTTCAACCTCCGGAGATACATTTGATGTGCACTATATAAACCACTGTAAAAACAAAACAATTATCCCTATCTTTCTCCCTATTGATGTCAGTGAAACTCTTATTAAGCCACTTACTGTTAAAATAGATGCTGATTTCAATAAGTCATGGGGGGGGGGGGGAGAGAGAGAAGCCCCCCCTCGACCCATCCTGTATCCAAAGGCAAATCAAATGGTTATTTACTCTGAAAATTACTTACATCTGAGTGTTTTAAGATCGTTGGATAATGGGAGAAAAACAAATTTTCCGGGGATTGTAACTAATTTCAACTACTGTATAATGATGAAAACTACCTAAAGCCAAAAAGAAAAACCATGGGAAAATTAGTGGTAGTTTCGGTAATATTTTCCGAAAAAGTGGTGTGCTTGTTTAGTGTAGTGAAATGGATAGGAGGATGCAGTGTTTGTGAGAGCTAGCTTACTTACTGTCTGTGTAGCTGAGACACTAACAGAAACAGTGAGTAAAGGCAGACAAATGAAACAGGTGTTCCAGCAACACCTTATCAAATGGCTATAGGACCTCCCCTGGGTGATGTCCGGCTCGATTGGTATCTACATTCAGTACATTTTTACCGTGTGACAGCCTAAAGTTTTAACACATACCCTATACATTTTCGTTTTCATTGTTGTCTTTGATATAGTGTTGTTCTACAGCAAAGACTACAAAAAATGAGTATTTACCCATTATCTAACAATCTATTGGCTAAAAACAGATCAGGGAAAATGTAGTGTTGAAAGAGGATAACAAAGGAAGGTAAACCTGACTTTTTGGACCGACAGCGATTTCAGTAAGTTTTATTTTGTTTTTTGTAATTTTTCCTTCAGATATAGTGTTGTTTTATACTGAAGAGGAGCGGAAATGAGTATTTACCCATTATCCAACAATCTAAAAACACGCCCCCCACTAGTGGGGAGGGCTATGAAGTTCAGGGAAAATGAGGGGTTAAAAGCGTAAAAATACAATAATATAGCGTTTTGTATTAAAACTTGGCTCGGGTTTTCCCAAATTGCAAACCCATACGACCCAATTTTGTGAATACCCGAGCCAACTTTGGCTCGGATTTCACGGGGTGGAGTGGGTAGCCTAATATTTCATGTTATAAAAATAGTCAACTTTGGGAAGACATTAGCCTAACCCAACAACCTTACCTAACCTATCCTAGTAATATGGGTGGGGGCTGCCGCCCCCCACACCCCCGCTGGTTGGGTTATTTATTTATTTTATTTTTTTGTGCTATTAGCCTAACTTAACAACCTAACCTAACCTAACCTAGTATATGGGTGGGGGATGCCGCCCCCACACCCCCGCTGGTTGGGTACTGGCTGAAAACTTATTGTTTTACAGTAGCCTAGGCCTATAGGCCTACATGTATTTTCGTTTTTTTTTTCTTTTTTTCTCCCTTATAATACATTTCAGCTCTTAATGCCATATATAGCAATGATGTATATGCTCTACCGGACCTATTAGGCCTAAACAGATCGATGGGCTAACTGTCGGTCCAAAACATCAGTATAACTCAAAGGAAAAATAAGCTCTATTTATCTTCAATACCTGTTTGCCGTGGGATACAAAATTTGTTGAGGGGGGGGTGGGGGTTGTAGGCCCCCCCCCCCCCCCCCCCAGTAACAGTAGGGGGTTAAAACTCCTTTTTAATAAATGTCCGACAGTACAGACATATACGTCAATGTACTATATGTTACGACACAAAAACTCGATGGGTCTCTCGGCTGTCACACCGTAAAATCTTACCCTACAATCTCCCCAATCAAGGAGACGCCATATGATGAATTATACTCACTTGAATCCAATTTAGAATATTGGTCTACAATTTATTTTTCAGCAAATGGTTTGGTCAATGGCTCAGAGATTTGTATGGATATTTACTTATGGGTTATAAGTGTACACATCGCCTTATCTAAATTGTTCTATATTTGAGCGGATACGTACACAAAGATATTAAATAGTATTTTGAGTAGCATTCAAGGAGACTACTGCAGTACTCTTCTTCTTCTTCTTCTTCTTCTTCTTCTTCTTACCTCTGACCGGGTATAGGCTATCCTAGTGTTTACTAGCCTATACCCCTTTGAAAGGACATTAGCCTAACCTAACAACCTTACCTAACCTATCCTAGTATTATAGGTGGGGGCTGCTGCCCCCACAACCCCGCTTTGACTTAGATTTGTGGGGTATTTGTCTGTGAAGTGGGTATTTTTCAATTTGTTGATAATTAAAATCCTCCATGCGGACTATATGGAGAAAAATATGGCGAATCTATTGGTGCCTATTTTCCCTAATAAAATGTTTCTCATAACGTCGCACTAGTGTCCTTTAATATTATCGTATTTTGAATCACCAAGTTAATAACAATGTAATTGCACATAAACATAATTAGACAAACACACCTGTATGTAGCAGTTGCAGGTGATGTTGTCCGCATGCTCATGCGCCACCACTAGTACTGTACATTCCATCTGCCCGTCTCTGCGCCAGTTGATCTATGATGCATTTGGAGGTGGTAGTGGGGCAGTTTCAGTTAATGAGGAAGTATCCAGAGAAATATGTCCAGGTGATTAATAAATTTCTCGAGAATTGGTTCAGTTAAGGTATGCACATTTTCTGGGCAGGGCGTTAAAGAGACGAAGCCCTCCCTGTGCAGTATGGCAAAGAGGAGTGCAAACTGGCGGTCACCTTGTTCACCTAGCTGTTGTAGAACACATCCCTCACAGGTGTACTGACCCCTTGTGTTTAGATAGTTCATGGTGGCATAGACTGGGAGGTGTGTACAAATAGCATGTATGAATTTCTTACATGTTTCATCAAGGGACTGGAGTTCTCAAACAGGGTCTCCAGTCAAGACGCGATGCTTAATGTACATTGTGCTGGTTTAATAATCCTCTAGGGTTGATAGCCTCTGAAGTCCTATTTTAACTAACTAACTAACGTACACGTTCAGCTTTTCAAACACAAACATGCACTGGTTGTGACATGCGAAACAGTTTGTGTCTGCAAGAGACAAGTTACTTTCTGTTATAGTCATGTTGCACTGTAGATCACTTTACACTTTACAAATATAGTTTGTTCATGTTTCATTAATTTGTATTGACTTGCACATGCCTATGCTATGCAAGGTACAAATGCAACTCACTGTACTACTCACTGATATGCTTAATAGCACTGAGGGTACCGGTAGTGGTAGTTGTGTGAGTAGTAGTTTGATTGGTAACCAACAGATGGTGCTGACTGTTAGGGCGGGACGGCGGAGTAGGGTATAATGTTTCGCTAATATTTCAATAATCACTGCCTTAAATTCGATCCAGACACCTTCACAACCGCCGTGGTTTAATGGTGTTCATCTAGGTACAGTCAACGTATCGTAACTTCACTACTTTCAAAGGTATTGATGAAAATATTGGAGCAGGGGATCACTGTGTTCACGCCGGGCACCGCTAACACACACACACACACACATTCTTATACAGAGAGAGAGAGAGAGAGAGTGAGTGAACACAAGTGAAAGTGCGTATAGCAACAGGCAGATACACATTTCACATACACACGCACACACACAGATAGCCTGTCAACTTGCAAATGGAGGGTCGAGGAAAACAAAAACGTAGATAAAAGTGAGGTTGGGAATGGCCAGTTTGGATTTATATAGGAAGGGAGTGAGAGAGTTGAGTATGAGGGGAGGGGAGGGGAGGGGAGGGGGGGAGAGGGGATTAATGGGAGAAGAGCGGGAGGTAATTGGGAAAAATACAGGGAAGAGGAAAACAGGTAGGATATGATGGAGGGGGAGTATGGGAAGAGAGGAGTGGGAGGTAGAGGAGAGGGATGAGGAGTGGGAAGGGTGGTTAATGGGATGGGGAGGCTAGTTAGTTATAATGGGCCATCAGATGCTATCAACCCTGCTGGATTAATAAGCCAGCACTCTGTAAGTTAAGAATAACGTCCGGACTTGGTCGCCTTTTCGATACCTCCATTCCCTATGGAGAGGTATCGAGAATGTAATGGAATGGTACTCGGAGAGGGAAGGAAGGAAAGAACGAAGAGAAGAAGCATGCTGGGAATAACGGAACAGGGTAATTTAAGAAGGATTTTTGTAGGAAAGAGATTATTATTAAAATATGTGGGGAGAATGTGTGGCGAACGTTATTTATTGATGATAGGAGGGAGGATGCGAGAGGAACGGCAGGCGATGGGAGTGTATGGGAAGGGTTAGAAAGGTGGGGGAGGGTTGGGATATTAACCCCTCCTGTACCGGCGACATCTTTTTAAGTTTATTCTAGCAACATTTGGACGATTTTGCTTAGTTTAATAAGGATGTGTCGTAGTAAAAAGGTTTAAGAGAGATAGTTCGAAGCCTGTTGTTTACTGGAGGGCCTTTTAAAACTGAATACAATCCTCTAATAGTAGCCAAAATAAAGTTAAAAGGCAGGCACCGGTACTGAATGTGTTAAAGGTTGGCAGCCTATAGTGTATGGGTAAGGGAGAAGGCAAAGAGGGAAAGAAGGAAGTGGGAGGGAGAAGTGAGAGGTGTGGGGGTGGAATGGGAGGATGTGGGAGAAAGTAATGTGAGGTGGAAGTGAAGCGAGGATAGGGTTGTAAATGGGATGGTGTGGGATAACACCTTCATACCTCTTTGAATATATAAGGTCCTTCAATAACCATAGACTACAGTAGATCTGGACTGAACACGAAAATGGAACTTTGCACTAAGGGACCCAAAATTGGAAAACGGGCCCCTAAATTCGAACCTCGAAACCGCGAAAATTTAATATTTTCGCGGGTTCGAGGTTCGAACTTTGGGGTTCGTTCTCCGATTTTGGATCCCTTACTGCAAAGTTCCATTTTCGTGTCCAGTCCAGATCTACTGTAGTCTATGCAATAACTAACTACAATCGTTATCCCATCCAGTACCGGTGACGTACTTTTCGTTATATTAAAAAAAAACTATTAAACGATTTTATTCAGCTTAGGAACGACTTCTACCAATGAAAAGGATACAGACTATTTCAATTAGTCCTTTTAGCTACCATATAGCCTTCCTAACTCTCCTAAAATTGTCTAAATGTAGCTGCAATCAAATAAAAACGGCGTGACCGGTACTGAAAGAGAAAGAGACAAACCAGATTACTGTACATTGAGATGAACGCTTGGTTATGTTGAAATGGTTCCTAAAAACATCTATACAAATACAAAATACAGTGTTAATATTCAAAACATCTATACAAATACAAAATACAGTGTTAATATTCAAACAGACCAGCACTTATGGGCTCTATTTATTTATTTAAGTATTTATATAATTTGTGTTTCCTGGCTAGACCTCCATCAAGCTTGAACAAATACACCCCCGAGACCCCTCTTCAAGATAAATTTGTACATTTTTCGGTAGAAAAACTTCGTAGCTAATGGCCGATTCATCCAAGAATTACATGCTCGCTGTCGCTCGCCAGGAAGAAATTGAAACCTAAATGGCACGAAAGGTCTTTATATTAACAAAGACATGGGGCAAAAGGCCTTAACATCGCCAAACTAATGGAAAAACGTCTTAAAATAAATGGGACTAAACATGAGAGCAAAATCCAACTACCTCCCCCATAACAACACGCATGAACGATAATTAGTTGTGGTAAATTGTGAGCTTCATGGAATACACACACACACACACACACACACCTACACGGATCAATTGATACACACATTACTATAATTATACAGGTTTATCTTATCAAACTAGACGAGTGATCCCTATTTATAATTTGACACCAAATTATTATAATTATATTCTTATATGATACGTGGTAGTCAACACGCAAATGTATGTATAATCGTGAGCATTAATGGCGACGCTCTCTTTTGAGTCAGTATCGAAAACAAGCCAGATAATACAAGGCTCTATTATAGCTCAGATGCCTTACAGCTTGGTATTAAAGGTTCATATATTAGAATGGGTGCAGCTTTACGTATGATGAATCTTATACGTGCAGAAAGAAATATAGATATATAAAGTGCATACCCTATACATCAATAAATATAAACGTTTTGATTAATTACACACACATATGTTTGTATACTGTATATACTGTACACATCGCATTACACCCTGCCCTCACAGGAATTGAACCAAGGGAACTAGAATATACAATAGAGTCATGCGTCATCTTAAATATACCTTGACCTGTTAAAATCCAAGTCAGGAAACCAAAATAGACTTAATTTAAGTACCAGAAGCATAATCAAAATATATGCATTTGTAGTACATAATATGACTCCATTTCTGTCTTTATTCTGCATTTTCCAGTAGATATGTTCTCATTCTATTTTTAGGTCGTCTTTCTCAATTTTATTACAGGTCGACCGAAAGGAGGTGGTGAAGGTCCTTGGGGAGAGATCATTCGGGTTGCTGTCCATGTCTTTCACTTTATATTATATACTCTGTTGGGTTAGAGCCCTTACTGACTAATAGCTACCGGAAGTCTGTGCTTCTTATGTATTTGTGTAACTGAATGTAACTATGTAACTGAATGCAACCCTGTGTAACTGAATGTAACCATGTAATTGAATGTAACCATGTAATTGAATGTAACTATAGGTAACTATCTTTCACACACACACAAACCCACACACACACACACACACGACCCCCCTGCTCGGAACAGAACCCGACACCAACTTTTATCAAGAGAATTGCGACACGGTTCAGAGGACCTTCCTGTTCTCGTTTGTCTGCTATTCACTGAGAGAGAGAGAGAGAGAGAGAGAGAGAGAGAGAGAGAGAGAGAGAGAGAGAGAGAGAGAGAGAGAGAGAGAGAGAGAGAGAGAGAGAGAGAGAGAGGGGATGATGATGATGACGAATACAGTGAAGCGTTTTAATTCAGATTAATAGAGAAAAATAATTTTAGTGAAAAGCATGGTGGGATGTTAAACAAATTCATATCCATCCATATTTTTTTTTAGTCTATTAAAACCAATAATGAAGGTGGAAAACGAAAAAAGTTATTGTATAATAATTAGATAGTGAACATTTGAGGATGAAAGTGGGATAGGGACAAACATAATCTAACGTTATCTAGCCTAGCAAGACTTTGCAATTAGACTAGTAAAACAATAATATAAACAGTAATATGAAAACTAAAACAATTAATAAAAAGTAAAACAATATGGTTGAAACTATATAATCAAGAAGACAATAAAGATATAGCGAAGAAAGAGAAGTTGGGGAGAAAAAAACTATCACATCACATTAAAGTTAAGAAAAATACGTGGAGGAAAAATTGAGACGAGAAATGTTTTTTAGAAAAGGAGTTCTGGACAAGATGAGTTTGCAGAGGAAAATAAAATAAACATGTAGGATTATAATTAGGAAAACAATCAAGCAGAGATGCGGTAGCCAGGATTGAATGTATTAGAATGATGGAAAATGGTCTTTAATGGTTCATTAGCTTAGAGTTTATGTAGGGGAAGATATTTGTATTAATATATATGTGTACTGATTTAGTTTCTGGTCCACCGCATTGAAATATAACAACATTGCTATTCCAATTCACTAATACTGCACGAGGGATCAGAAAGAAAAAATACAGACGTCGGTGTTCACCCATCTATTGTCCACAAGTCCTCTAAATCGTTGGAGGTTAAAGATGGTTAATGGAGATAGTTTTTACCCTTATAATTCCCACAAATCCTTCTTAAGCTGTTTAAAATCGTCTAATGATAGCCAGAATAAACTCTCAAAATGCGTCTCAAGTGTAAAAGGGTTAACTACTCAATGTATCCACATAATTATGTGTGATTCCGAGGATGTAATATTATTATTTTGTTGTGATTTCTTCATCTTGAATTGGTATCATACCTGTAGCACCTCATTTCTAGATCTAACTTTAAATAATTGAAACACAGGCACCAGGTGAAGGCAATCTTCAAGTTATTACACATTCGGTTTTATGATGCCCTACTGAATAAGTGACAGCCAGACAGACAAACAAATACACAATGACCACCACATACTATCCTAGAGAGAGAGATATTTACATATATTTACATATATGCACTGTCCACACAGGCCTTACGAACCCAGCGAGGTGGACAGGACTTAATTATAATAGAGATAGCTATACCGAGAGTAAGTGACAGTGGAAGGAAAGGATAGCAATGAAGAAAGAAAGAGAGAGAGAGAGAGAGAGAGTGAGGTATATAGATAGGCAGACAAGACAAGCAAGGCTAATATTCACTGAGAGAGAACAACAGACATACATAGAGAGACACATACTGACAGACAGACATACAGAGGGGTGACAGGTTCAGTAGAGTCGTAATGCTGTCATCCAGAGACTGGCTGTCACCAGCTGTTACTGTTATGATAAATGGGGAAATATTAAAAAGGTGGAGGGGGAGGGGAGGTAGGTTTTCTTCCTAGACCTCTATCAACCTTAAGGGGAGATTTCCACTTGAGGGATTTTTTTCTTTACCTCTTTTTCCCTCATTTTTAGCTCCATTGCTTTTGAGTTTATAAGATGTTCACCCCATTAGTTTGGCGATTTTAAGAACGTTCGCCCGATTTCTGTCAATTTTAAGACCTTTCGTACCATTTAGGTGTCGATTTTTTCCTGGCGAGCGATAGCAAGCCTGTAATTTAAGAGGAATCGGCCTTCGGCCGGGACATTTTTCTACCGAAAAATGTACACATTTATCTTGAAAGGGGGTCAAGGGGGTTTAATTTTAAGCTTGATGGAGGTCTAGGGAATAAACTAAATAGGGTTTATTTATTGGTTTATTTGTTCATATATTTATTATTGTTTAAGTGTCTTCCCTAGACCCCCATCTAGCTTAAGTAAATACACACAAGACCTCTCTTCGAGAAAAAAATGGTACATTTCGCGGTAGAAAGTTATACCGGTCGCACGCCGGATCCTCTACTATCATATATCCTTTAACTAATTTCATTGGGGGTGTTTGGTGTTGTGGTGTAATTAATAAAATAAAGAATATTACAGGTTCGCTATTGCTCGCCCAGGAAACAATCGACAATTAAATGGCACGACAGGTTTAAATATTAAAAAAACAATGGGCGAAAGGTCTTAAATCGCCGAGATAATGGGGCGAACGTCCAAAAATATCAAAACTAACGGGACTAAGCATGAGGGAAAAGAGGATCCATGAACAAATAATAACACTAACCTTAATTCTGGAGAAGTCACCCGGTAGGAACACTCGGCCGAACACCAATTTTTTTCTGGCGAGCGATAGCGAGCCTGTGGTTTATGAAGAACCGGCTTTCGGTCGGATTTTTTTTCTACTGAATACTGTACAAATTTATCTAGAAAGGGGATCTGAGAGATGTTTTTTAACCTAACAAGCGCTAGCTTAGGTTATTGAACACCATTGCCTCTTGCTAGAGGTTGACCATTTTGGCGACCCTTACCAATTTCGATGAAAACCACCTCAGCGTGTAGGGAATGCAAGCGTGCATCCAACCATATAATTGTACAGTAAATGTGTACCAAACAAATATTTTTTTTTTTTTGGGGGGGGGGGTTGTCCGTAGTTGAAAAATGTGGTGTGAATGGCATCACGCGGCGAGAAAAACATCGAGCGGCAAGATTTACCCGCGCCTATATTCTGCCGTCTCGGGGTAGAACCAAGGGGAGGGTAGGGTGGGTTGATGTAAATATCGCATATACAGTATATCGTAAGTTTAGCACTTTCGAGCCTTCTAGTGTACATGTACGTATGTAGGCGACCCATCTGAATATTACGTAGCAAGAAATAAGGCGCATATAAGCAATATACGATATATAGAGGTGGAAGGGGCGGCAGAGGTGGAAGGGGTAGAGTCATCTAGAGCAGGCACTTTTCACTTAGCTTTCGCCTTGCCACCCACTTTCCTCCCACTTGCTCTGGCAAGGGCGGCGGCAGGGGTGACAGTGGCAGGGGTGGTAGGGGCGGATGGCGGTGGTGGTGGTAGTGGCGCGGTGGTGGTAGAAACAGACGGTAGTTTTTTCGTTCGTCCCTGTTGAGAAGCGATGCCCTTCCCTCTCCCCCCAGTGGCCCCCGCACCTCCTGCATCCCTAGGGCGGCCTGTGTTGCAGCAGAGGCCCTGCTGTAGTAGAGGCAGCAGGAGAAGTGGTGGTGGTGTCAACAGGCAGCGTGGGAGAGCGACGTATAGGCTCCATGGCAAGTGCTTGTGTACTGCTTGCCCACGCACGGCTGGGGTGGCAGCGGGTGGTGGTATCGAGAGTTGCCAACCACCACTACTTGCACACCACTTTGTTGCCGCCTGACTCATAACCCGCGGTTTTCGTATGTGTTTATAAACCCGGCTCATATGAGGACGGTCGCCGTCCACTAGTACGGACTCATATGAGGATGGTCGTAGCCCATGGGTTAAGCTTGACGGAAGTCTAGAAAGGAAACTAAAAACAAAATAATAAATACCTAAATAAATTGGACAATACATATACCCTCTTCCCATAAACGACTGAATCCTCCAGTTAGTTAGTTGCCGACTTCTCACAGAGGACGAGGTCTCGTAATACCAAACTTATTGTAATGGTGATCGTATAGTCTGTTTTTTCTCCAGCTGATGGTAAATTGAATCCCTTAGCATGTGATTTATCTATTCTTTATGGAAAACTATTATACTGCTGTTTCATAATTGCATGCATGTATATACTCAGGCCCATACCCCATATCTGAGAGGGGCCGACTCGAGACGTACCCCAAACAGAACCAACATTTAAAGTTCTTAGGGTTTAGGATCACATTCGTGTTCCCTCGCCCCTTAGTAGGTGAATTTTACAAGGGAAAGAGGATTCCTAAATTCCCTCCCCCGAAGTAGGAAAAGTAGTACAGGACAATAGACAGACAGAAACGGCTGAAGGCTGGATAGAGGATGCCAAACCTCACTCTGGACAGGACCAGCTCTCACCCTATAATCAATATTTTTCATAATTGGCATCACATTTTGCAACAAAATCTTGGAAATAGCCGAGCAATCAGGGTGGCGAGATAGACATTTACCATCAGCTAGAAAGAAACAGACTATAGTGACAGAAATTATACCAATTATTATATACCCTATACCAAGTAAGTAGGCCAAAACTCTTGAACATTAACCTCTATATCTCACTAACCACTAGAGTAATCGGGCTAATATATCTACCAATTGGGAAGTGTCGGCCAGGAAATAGGTGTGGAAATTTACAGCCCATATCCTTTAGTCCTTTTAGTGATATAGAGGCTAGAGATCAAGATGTATATCCTACTTAATTGGAACAAGGTATATTAGCATACTGACATACCAGACACGAATATCCAACAGAGAGAGAGAGAGAGAGAGAGAGAGAGAGAGAGAGAGAGAGAGAGAGAGAGAGAGAGAGAGAGAGAGAATAATCCGGTAGAGGGGTAATGCTGCACTGACTGTTACTTTAACTGTTATTATTACGAGGCACCAACTGGGGACCTGTCAGGTTGTTCAGGAGGTGGACATCCATCATAACAATAACACTAACACACTCAACCCATGAACATAATTTATTAGGAGTATCATACGTTAGATGAATTACGATGAACTGGCCAATGTCACTCTGCCCATAGTTATTTCGCTAACTTCAGATATTAGTTTTGTTCCACTTAACCTATCTGTAATCTATATAGACCACGTCTAGCCAACCAAGCTTAAATTAACTTAATCTAACATCAGCTATCTTTGATTTAATTTTGATATAATCCAACCTAATCAACTTTAAAGTAAATGCAAAAGATTTGTGAACGAACATGATCTGTAAGCGAACTAGTCTGCCAACCCTTTAAATACCAAATACAGTCAAGATAATAATGAGGTGGAATAAGGATAAACTGTATGGTCCATATTTATATTGAACTTTATGGAAGATTATAGACATCAATCGAGCAGAGCAATACCCAGGGGAGGCCTCATAGACATGTGATAAGGAGTTGCTGGAACTCCTGTTTCACGGGTTCTGTTTGTGTCTCACCTACACTGATAGTAATCCAGAAAGCTCTCACCAACACCTTCTATTCACTACACTACACTAAACAAACACACCACACTTTATTACACTAAACAAGCACACCACACTTTATTACACTAAACAAGCACACCACACTTTATTACACTAAACAAGCACACCACACTTTATTACACTAAACAAGCACACCACACTTTATTACACTAAACAAGCACACCACACTGTATTACACTAAACAAGCACACCACACTTTATTCCAATACACCAACACACCACACTTTATTACACTAAACAAGCACACCACACTTTATTACACTAAACAAGCACACCACACTTTATTACACTAAACAAACACACCACACTTTATTACACTAAACAAGCACACCACACTTTATTACACTAAGCAAGCACACCACACTTTATTACACTAAACAAACACACCACACGTTATTACACTAAACAAGCACACCACACTACATTACACTAAACAAGCACACCACACTTTATTACACTAAACAAGCACACCACACTTTATTACACTAAACAAGCACACCACACTTTATTCCACTAAACAAGTACACCACACTTCATTCCAATACACCAAAATATAAATACACCAACCGCCCTTAATTTGGCTCTGTCCCTCTTTCACCTTTGGGGGAGACACTTGTTATAGGCAGCTTAATTTGTCTTTATCATACACATAGATTAAAAAAAGATAATTGTAACTCACGGGGAAAACATTATGAAAAATAAACCAACGCTTGTACCGGGTATATTTAATATACAAACTCCTCCTCTTGTAAAATTCTCCTATTCAACGAGACAGACTAAGGGGTGAGGGAACGTGAAAATGACGCCGGACCTTAATAATTGGAACTTTAAACATTGTTTATTTTCGGGCTCTATCTCGAGTCAGCCACCCCCAGCAGTGGGGTATGTGCCTGAGTATATATATACATACATAAACTTATACCGACAAATATTAAGCCTGACAAAAGTATCGACACAAGCTGTGACAAGAACATACAGTATAAAAATGTAAACGGCAAAGTATAATAAATGGAAGTACTTTGACCAGTAAAAGATAATAATGATGGTGCAGCATTGTAGATTTAAATAACACCCCGTTCTTAACATTAATCATCAATTACAAACCCCAATGCACTTGAATAAACTAATGAAAGCCTTTGGTCCTCCCGGGATTCGAACTCGGGATACCACACCCGGAACATAAGCATCTAAATCATTACTCCACCAACACCAGTATTTGTAAGCCATACATTTATAAGCGAGTGATATTAAAACACATAAATAGTTCGATAATGATTATAGTTGCCATTAACATTATATCTAGCACCTTAATTAAATATGGTATGTGTACAACTAAACCATTATATTATGTAACGGTCGATTAATCGCGTCTTATAAACACTCACTCCAAAAAAATGTAAACAGTAGATCTATACAAATACTCGTATATTCAAAGCATAACATTATACTGTACCTACATACCGAAGGGCAGATCCAACAGTAGACGGAATGACACTCATGCGCGCGTCTATGTGTATTTATCGGTTTCAAGATAAATTATTCCTGCTTAGGGTACATATTTCGATTCTCAAAACAAAATAAAACTATCCAAATCAAGGTTAACCTAACCTACCGTAGCCTGCGTAACCTAATTTAACTTATATATATACTGTACTGTATGTAGACAAGCAAGCATAAATCATAAGAACAATAATAATTTAACATACTCTATTTTTTAAAACAATGGTGAAATCTTGCGAGCACAACAGGACACTGCCAAAAAAAAATGGGTTGCAGTCTGTCAGGCAATTGTTGATAAGAGGCATGATGGTGGTCTTGCTGACAACACAACACATATTTCACGGTGCACCTCTCACCAGTGAATGATGGCAACACTGGAATATGGAAGTCTCAATGTCCAAGTGTTTTTTTTTTTTTTTTTTTTTGGGGGGGGGGGTCTTTTTTATATGTATGATAGAAACAAAATGCAAAGTTCCCCATAAGTTGAAAGTTATGGTTGCTATGTTAAACGGTTTAAAGAATGTAAACAAATATAGCCGCCGTGGATGCATTTAAGAGTAATATAAATATGCTTAACATTGATTGTGTTGATTAATCATTAAATTCCAGATCAAATATACGTCTACAACCTTTAACTTGTCTATTTTTGCTGGATATTTTCACACGTGTCCTACCAGTGTCAAATTCAGTTAAGCAAACTATGCATTTGCAATAGGAAAATTGTCGAGTGATGTAAAAGGAAACCTGTCACGGGATCGTGCCTGAGATATATATAGCTAGACATATTAGAGAGTCGAGGGGGGTGCGGGGAGAATATAGAGAGAGAGAGAAGAGGGGGTGGGGACGTGCGGTCAGTAATTTGGTCAAGAAGGTTCTCGGACCTTCGAGAAGGTTGGAGAAGGTCCTAGATGTTCTTTCCTTTTCCCGCCAATTCTCCAAGCATACGCTTGTTCCAAACCGAGGGTATAAATAAAGCAGGAGAGGGGAACGCAGGTCTCAGTCCCCCAGTTGGTGCCAGCGAGTGAAGTGCTTGTGAGTGTGGAGTGGCGACCAGGGTGACGCGGCACCCTCCTTCGACCATGTGTAAAGGTTAGTATACAGTGTTATTATATAAGTAATCTGATGTGCTAGACGCGGTCATTAATATGCGATAAGGGTAAATTCAAGGGAGGGTTAATTGATTTGCCTGGTGTTAGGACTCCGTTAGGCTGAGTGTGGCTCAGTCAAGGCTCTAGTTAAGTAAATTAGAGGGGTTAATTAAGTTAGTTAAACATTTGGATAGAAGGAGCGAGTGGTGTGTGAACGTAATCTCCGATTAATTTCATCAATTTGTGTCTCTTATTCAATAAACCGTTTTAATAGAATGTTTGTTTAATTTATCATTGTTAATTGTTAAATAACAGTTTTCTAATAACATAGTCCCATCGCGTTAATAATTGAACAGCCTTCATATATCTATATAAATCTATATATATACACACCGTTAATCCTGTAAGCTGGCCGAACAACAAAATATACTGTATCGATCGGTATAAATATATTGGATAGGCGTGTCTTTGATTGTATCCCGGGTAATTAATTAAGGAATATTTTCCTACGAGATCCTTTATCTTAGTGGCCCAATTTATATACACATTAGGGAGGCGACCTATTACAACTGGCGACCGTGATCAGGACCAGTTTCCGATGCGGATGTGTTAGATAAAAATAGATAGGCATAGGCTAGGATAGCATTGTTGTTGTGTTAGAAAGAAGGTGAGCCGTGGGGGAATTTTTCCCTCCCTCCTTCTTCTTCCACCCGCGTGGTCACTTCTGACCGTGGGCTTGGGAAAATAGTAAACATCTTTTCTCATCGCTTGTGTATAATAATAATATTTATAGATTATACAATTTCGGCTATCGAGAAATAATTGTGTTCCATCAATTTTGTTTCGCTTGTATAATAATTGATCTCTGCTTGTTTTTTTTTGTCGTTAAGAATTTCGTCCGTGTGATTTTTTTTTCTTTCGCCATTCGTGCGTCGTACGCAAGTGCTGCGATCGTCCGATTAAATGGAAAGAAGGGGATTGTAATCTAATTAACTGTTGTCGGTTTTCATAGTTTTTTTTTTTGGTTCGAAATTCTTGCGCAGTTGCAGTTATAGGGGTAATTTTTTTTTTTGTAGAGCGTAAACATATTTTTCTCCTTGTCTTATATCCGTTGTTCCTCTTTATCAATTCCTTCCTTTATTCCTCCCTCACATAACTCGTTCCAGGGGTAACGGAACCGTGCTATCTTAACTTTCTTTTGTCGTTCGTTGTTCATCTCAGATTAGGCTGATAGGATAGGGCTGGCTAGTTTTTTTGTTCCTTTCGGTGCTATTTGATTAGGCAGATAGGATAGGACTTGCTTTTCCTAGTTCCTTTCACTCTTCGAGGGTACAATGGCGTCAATAAAAACCTTCTACGAGGAAGCTGTAGAGCTAGGCCTCACTGAGGAGAACCGAGAAGGCTACATAGATAGTAGAAAGGCTGAGGAGGAAGAAAAGAGAGAGAGGGAGAAACGAGCACAGGATAGGGAGGAGGCTAAGGCAGCGAGGGAACACGAGGTGGCTATGGCTGAGAGGGCTAGGGAGGCTCACAGGGAAGAGGTGGCTATGGCTGAGAGGGCTAGGGAGGCTCACAGGGAAAAGGCACCTGAGGCAGAGAGAGAGCATCAGAGGAAGCTCGATCTTGTTAAAGCTAAACCAGGGGATACGGGGGTCAACGGTCATGTGGATGCTCCTAAGGGGTTGCCACGCATCAAGCAGCCCATGTATAAGGTGGGTGATGATATAGAACCTTTCATAAGGAGGTTCGAAAGAACCGCAACGGCATATGCTCTTGACGAGACAGCCAAGGAAATACAATTCCTTTCACTCTTTGAGGGCCCGGCGCTCACACTGTTGAATCGCTTAGGGTCCGACAAGTCCGGTTATGGTGATATGAAGGCTGCGTTGGTCGAGGCATACGGGCTCACGGCACAGACTGCCCGGCGGCAATTCGTATCTGCTAGGTTAGCTGAAAAGGAAACCGCTACCCAGTTCCTGGCTAGGCTTGAGGGTTATCTGGATGTCTGGGTAAACAAGGATAAGACTCCTGACAGTAGGGATGGGTTACGTGATCTCTTCCTGCGAACGCAGTTTGAGCTGTCGGCTCCGAATGACCTCGTGGCCCAGTTCAAACTGAGCAAGGTTACCTCGGCTAAGAGTATGGCGGCTGAGGCAGACACATATTTTGAGGCCCACGGGTACCAGCGGCGGAGAATGTTGAACGAGGGCGGTAACAAAGGCAAAGGCAACCCTGACCCGGGCCCCAAACAGGCCCAAGCAGGGGCACACGGGAAATGGAAGGGTCAGGGACCTCACAAGCCGAAATATTACTCCAACTTAAAGGGTCAACAGGGTCAACGGTGGTCTGGAGATAACCGTCAACAAAGTTCGGCCGCTGCTTCTCAGACTGTACAGGCAGACTGCAAGAATGGGGTGCTGACTAAATCACAAGGCAAGTCCCACGACTTGTGACTTATAGCAGGGGGTGCTGGGATGGAAAAACAAAACACAGGGTTCCTAGTGCAGCCAGGTAGAGTAGGGGGGGTATCCGTAGAGGCGCTTAGAGACAATGGGTCGTCTGGGTGTATCGTGCGGGACACTCTGGTCAAGCACCACCAATTCACGGGGCGAGGAATCAACGTTCGCATGATCGATGGTTCCACCACCACAGTTCCCGAGGCGAGGGTGGAAATTGAATCTCCGTTTCTTTCTGGTAGCATCACAGCAGCCGTAATGCATGATCCAATTTATGACTTGATAGTGGGGAACGTCCGGGGTGCCAAGTACGGACCCACGAGCGAGATAGCCACCCAGACGGGGGCCGCAGCAGTCACTAGGGGCGTAGCCAAGGCACGGAAAGACCCGAAGCCGCTGGCGGTCACGACTTCCTCAGAGCTCGCGGAGAGTCAGGATGTTGTCCATGAGCAGCAGCAAGACGCATCCTTGGCAAGTGTTAGGGCAAAGCTTGGTGAGGCTGTCGTTGAAGGTGTTAAGGGTGTAAGTCGTGGGTTGCAGAGAAGGGAGGTCGGATCTACCGTGTAGTGCAGTACCCTCACTCTGAGGAGCAGTGGCAGTTTGTGGTTCCCTTGAAGTATAGGACAGCCATCCTCAGGATGGGCCATGAGGGTAGCCTTGGAGGTCACAGGGGTAGGCAGAAGACGCAGGATAGGGTTCAGGCGCAGTTTTATTGGCCTGGGATCGCGAGCGACGTCCGCAGATGGATTCGGTCTTGTGACGTGTGCCAGAAGACCTGCGACCGTGGTCGAGTCAAGCCCGCACCGTTGAGTCCGTTGCCTGTCATCACAACACCCTTTGAGCAGTTATGGTTGGACATTGTGGGTCCAATTCACCCTAGAGCCAGTGACGGGTCCCGATTCATCCTCACGCTAGTCGATTTCGGAACGAGGTGGCCAGAGGCGGTCGCTCTGAAGAATATCGAGACTACAACTGTTGCCGAGGCAATGTTGGAGGTCTTCTGTCGAGTAGGGATCCCCAAGCAAATACTGTCTGACAGAGGGACGCAGTTCACCTCTGCAATGATGGGGGAAGTACTCAGGCTGTTGTCTGTGAAGGGTCTGAAGACGACTCCGTACCACCCACAATGTAACGGGCTGGTCGAGCGCTTCAACGGGACACTCAAGAAGATGCTGCGGCGGATGACAGCCGACCAACCAAAGGAGTGGCCTAGGTTCATTGCTCCGTTGCTCTTTGCATACCGGGAGGCTCCCCAGAGTTCGCTGAAGTTCTCTCCTTTCGAGTTTGCGTATGGTAGGACAGTCCGGGGTCCATTGCAGGTGTTGCGAGAGCTTTGGGACGGTGACGAGCTCAGCGAGGAAGTGAAGACCACTTACACCTATGTTCTCGATCTGGCTGAAAGGTTGAAGTCAACATGTGAACTAGCCAAAGTCGAGCTGACAAAGGCGAGAGAGGTGCAGAAGTCTTACTTCGATAAGAAGGCGAAGGTGCGCAGATTGGAGCCAGGTAGCAAGTGCTTGCTCCTTCTGCCCACTGCTCATAACAAACTGCTGGCCCAATGGAAGGGTCCATATACGGTCATAGACAGAATGTCGGATGTAAACTACATTGTTCAGGTCGGGAATCACAAGAAGAGATTCCACATCAACATGCTTAAGGAGTACCACACGAGAGAAGTGAGTGGAGCTGCGATGATGGAAGGCTCGTGGAGGCGGCAGGTTGCTACTCCCGAGATGGCGGAAGCCATAGATCTAGTGAGGGGCCACTATACTAGTGGGGAGGGTCATATCACAGCAGCAGCGGCAGTAATCTCCGAAGTTGATGGTGATGGTCCCGAGACAGTCCAGCTAGGGCAAGAGGAAGATCTCTCGCAGGTTCGTCGGGGCGCTGAGTTGTCAAGTAATGAGGGGCGGGAATTGGATTCGATCCTTGGTAAGTACAGGGGCGTTTTCTCGGATAGGCCCGGAATCGCACGAGTCGAGAGTCACGCAATCGAGCTGACCAGTTCGGTTCCGGTACGAGTAAAGCCGTATCCCATTCCGCTCCGTCTGCACGACCAAGTCCAGAAGGAGATCAGGGAAATGGAGTTAGCAGGTATCATCGAGAAATCCTCTTCTCAATATTGTAGTCCGATGGTGGTTGTCAAGAAGAAGGAGGGCGGTGTACGCATCTGTGGGGATTACCGTCGGCTGAATGCTTTGACGAGGGTTGATGCGGAGCCTATGTGCGACCTCCGTGCCATCTTTGCCAGGCTTGCAGGTTCAACGATCTTTTCCAAACTGGATCTCACCAAGGGGTTCTTCCAGATACCTCTGGATCCAGCTAGCCGCAAGATCACCGCTTTTGGTACGCCAGACGGGCTGTACCAGTACACTGTGTTGCCTTTCGGTCTTATGAAGTCGCCGGCGGTGTTTAACCGTATGATGCGTCAGGTCCTGCGAGACATACCTGGTGTGGAGGTCTTCGTTGATGATGTTCTTGTTCACTCTCAGTCTTTCAGAGAGCATATGTCAATTCTGGAGAAGGTCTTGTCTAGGTTGCAGGAGTACAACTTGAAGGTGAAACCTAGCAAGTGTGAAGTGGGCCAGAAACGGGTGCACTACCTAGGACATGTGGTTGGGGATGGTCAATGCGGCTGTCAGGGTGACAAGATCTCTAAGATTCGCGATGCTCCTAGGCCTACTACAAAGAAGCAGGTTCGGTCATTCTTGGGACTTGCCGGCTACTACAGGGAGTTCATTCCACATTTTGCTGCGTTGGCTACTCCGTTGTACGACTTACTAAAGAAGCATGCTCAAAACAGAGTTCCGTGGGGTACGGAACAGCAAGAGGCTTTCAACGCACTAAAGACTCAACTCTGCAAGGAACCTATCCTGAAGTTGGCAGACTTCAAGAAACCATTCATTCTAAGGACTGATGCTTCACAGGATGCAGTGGGGGCGGTCCTGATGCAGGAGGAAGATGGAGAGTTATTCCCCGTTGCATACCACAGTAGGCGACTCAAGGGAGCTGAGCTGAATTACAGCACGGTGGAGCTGGAATTGTTGGCGGTGGTCGAAGGGGTCAAGAAATACTACTTCTATTTGTTCGGAGGGGAGTTCACGCTCGAGACTGATCATATGCCTCTGACAAGCCTCAAGACCTAGAGGAATGCCAATTCCAGACTCATGAGGTGGACGCTTTTCCTGCAGCAGTTCAGCTTCGTTGTAAGGTACATTAAGGGTAGTAACAATGTCGGGGCTGATTGGTTGTCACGGTTGACTAATGATGCAGAGGATCGGGAGTAAGTAGCTTGTAGGTGCATATGAGAGGGTTGGAATTTTTTTTAGAACAATGATCTGCCGCCCACTTATATTACAGGAATGAGTTGTCCAGGCGAGCTGGCGAGACGCGACGCTGAGCAGACCAAGAATCAGACCAAGCAGCTACAACCAAGGATCCCCACATCAAATCCCGGATAACCGGGAAAATCACCGTATTCAGATAAGACATTACTACTCCCATTTACCCACGAATATCCCAAGTACACCATGTATTCAGACATCTCCTCACATAACAGTAGCTCAGCTAGTTTGTCATTGTAAATGAGTGGGTTTGCCACTAGAGTTAAACCTCACTAGGTGCATTACCACCAGGACCTTGTCGCTGGCCAAAAATGCGAACTCAGGAGTTTTCCCCTTTCAGTGTAATTTTAACGTAAATGTAGAGGGGTTTTTTCTACTCAAGGGGGACCATTGCATGCGCCAGTGATTGTTAGACTCACACTACAGTATGGAAGACACTGTGAATGACGCTAGGTGATTTTAACGGAGTAAAATCAATTTTAGTGGGGAGGGATGTCACGGGATCGTGCCTGAGATATATATAGCTAGACATATTAGAGAGTCGAGGGGGGTGCGGGGAGAGTATAGAGAGAGAGAGAAGAGGGGTGGGGACGTGCGGTCAGTAATTTGGTCAAGAAGGTTCTCGGACCTTCGAGAAGGTTCGAGAAGGTCCTAGATGTTCTTTCCTTTTCCCGCCAATTCTCCAAGCATACGCTTGTTCCAAACCGAGGGTATAAATAAAGCAGGAGAGGGGAACGCAGGTCTCAGTCCCCCAGTCGGTGCCAGCGAGTGAAGTGCTTGTGAGTGTGGAGTGGCGACCAGGGTGACGCGGCACCCTCCTTCGACCATGTGTAAAGGTTAGTATACAGTGTTATTATATAAGTAATCTGATGTGCTAGACGCGGTCATTAATATGCGATAAGGGTAAATTCAAGGGAGGGTTAATTGATTTGCCTGGTGTTAGGACTCCGTTAGGCTAGTGGTATCAGATTAGTGACGGGTAATTTTAGGAGTGAGTTTGACTGAGTGTGGCTCAGTCAAGGCTCTAGTTAATTAAATTAGAGGGGTTAATTAAGTTAGTTAAACATTTGGATAGAAGGAGCGAGTGGTGTGTGAACGTAATCTCCGATTCATTTTCATCAATTTGTGTCTCTTATTCAATAAACCGTTTTAATAGAATGTTTGTTTAATTTATCATTGTTAATTGTTAAATAACAGTTTTCTAATAACATAGTCCCATCGCGTTAATAATTGAACAGCCTTCATATATCTATATAAATCTATATATATACACACCGTTAATCCTGTAAGCTGGCCGAACAACAAAATATACTGTATCGATCGGTATAAATATATTGGATAGGCGTGTCTTTGATTTGTATCCCGGGTAATTAATTAAGGAATATTTTCCTACGAGATCCTTTATCTTAGTGGCCCAATTTATATACAAATCAGGGAGGCGACCTATTACAAAACCAAACTATCAATATGAAGATTAGATTTAGATTTTCTGTTTCTACACATACGTGTCAAATGTTTTCTCACAATAGACATTTACAAAGTATAGTGACTGCTGTGAACGCTAGGCAGTCAGTGGAGGTAAACAAAAAGGCTATCCTCTGAAACGTGTTACCTCGTTTGTGAATATGAAAATAGAGACACTCTCCGGGGGTTGAACTGTTGCTCTTTTTAACAACGTGCAAAGTGTGTTGTCCACTATTGGATTGGGAGAATATAGAAATGGTGAGACAAGTAATAATTTTGATCACCCCATGCCTCGAATACTAGAGTTGGGACAGAGGAAGTAGTAGGGGGTGAGGAAGTTAATTGTAGTAGGAGATGAAGGCGTCGGGGCTTGGCCCAACCTGCGTGAGTTGTGTTGTTGGGCTAGGATGGAGGAACAGGCAGGACAGACAGACACATAGGGATTGGGAGAATATAGAAATGGTGAGACATGTAATCAAATTTACCCCAGGATACGACCATGCCAAGGCCGTTTTTACACTCCAGGTACCCACTTTTATGTCTGGGTGGGACAAGGCTAACACGAGAGCAAGTCAGCCCAATGACTTATGAGCAATCCTGGTGGCTAGCCAAGTTCTCATTCTCATGTGTTTGATTGGTTGCAGGAAGCCACCAATCAGGTCCCTGGATTCATTTGTGCCACAACGTGTCCAGGTACTCATTTTCGTCTGAGTGAGACGGAACTACACAGGGATTGGAGTTTGTTCAACACTCCTGGGCTACTTAGACCGTGGTGGCAAGCCAGGGAAATTTCACCCACCCCATATATGTGTGGCAACATCCAATCTGTGTTGGTACTGGGCGTTCACCCATCCAGCTACTGCCTGCTGGTACAAGGCCCCCAACCCCCCCAGCAGCTGTGTGCTGGTACCAGGCGGTCACCCATCCAACTACTGACCAGACCCCACGTTGCTTAACCCCACTGATCGAAACCAGCCTTGCCAACAACATAGGCCAGGGTTGCCACGTTGTCCACTACAATAGCCTGAACAATATAGCTACAATGATGTATAGTTAGGCATGCACACACGCAGACATAGAATATACAAACTATTACAAGTATGTGCCGGCACTTCCTTTCATACACGTACGTATAATTATGCATACTTACAACATAGACTGTCATAATGTATATCATGTGAACACACACATTTATTTATTAGATCATACTTACATACTTACTTAACCCATTCAATACCAGTGACATCCTTTTCCTTATATTCTGGAAAACATTTGACGATTATATTAAGCTTAAGAAGGACGTCCACCATTAAAAGGCTGCAGAATATATCCATTCATCATTTTGGATACCATATATTTTTCCTAAGCTTCATAAAATCGATTAAATCTAAAACATAATGAAAAAGACATAGCCGGTTCAGAAGGGGTTTAGTATTGTACTGTCCAACATACATAGAAAACACATAATAGCAATGCCGTGAAATGTAAGAGTACAACAGGTCACTCATTTATACTAAGACGCTTGTGTACACTTTATGTACAAATATTCATGTGTAACTACACATAAAATAACTAACGGAGAGACAGACACACTGGAACACAACGCAAAATAGGGACAACACAACAGCACATGGACAAATTAATACAAGCCAACAAAAACAACAAAGACAAAACTAAGCAAATACCAACTAATATTATGACTCGTGCCCCCAAGAAGGGGCAGGGGATCATGAGGGAGTAAACAAAAGAGTATCTTCTTCAAAAGATAATAAGTTCTCTCACGCTTGCTTAAGTTTCTTGGAAACTTTTTGTTTGTACCGTTCACTCTCAAGCGGTAATTTGACTACTGCAAAACAATACACGTATGTTATCACTCTGTTTAACCCACAATAATCGCCTCTACATGCAATCTATTATGATTATATAATTATCACATTGGAAATCGATGTATAAGAATTATTTCAATATTGTTCTGAGATTTCACTGTTATATACTGAACAATACTTGTTTATATAAAATTAGAAGCATTTTTGACGCTCATTCCCAGTGTCATTTGAATCTAACTATCAACAGCTGTTTTATATGAATAATATAACAATCCGTATGCAGTGAATGGAAATGATTCATAGGTAACCAAACTAATCACTCTGCATCGATTTTCAGTAACAGTAATTATATTTAGTACAATCTCTTATATTTCACTAAATTTTGTTTGTTTTTCAACATATTTCGAACTTGTACAATCATAAATCAGAATATTCAGTGATGACAATAGGTTTTCGTATGTGAAATGACAAGTACATTTAACGCACTTTCCAAAACTTTGATCATAATTTGTATTTCGTCAATAGTTTTTTGTTTATGAATATAAGAGCCCAAGCGTATATGATCGCGGTTTTAGGACTCTCACTCGTATACACTAGCGTAAATCATTCTTGGCTTATTTTGTTGTGAGGTGTTTTAGATATACACATCTTGGTGATACGTATATCTCATGGTATGAAGAAGAGAATGAAACGTTTCCGTATATACTACGTGGCTGATGATTAATGTACATTACTATTGCTGTGTAACGGTAACTCCTAACCAGTTGAAGCTGTATGGGTTAAACATAGTTGCACTGCAGTGAAAGAATACCCATATATTCACAGTTTCAGTAGTGAACAAAGATAATGAAATAAACAATGTAAACTAGAATGGCTGAAGGAAACAAATTAGAGAGTGAATAGTAGACTGCTGCAAACAAGGGAAAGAAAGATCTAGGCTTGTGCCGACTTGACACTTGGAGATAATGAAAATTCCTTCACTCGACACCCCGTCTATCTCTCTTCTCTCTCACCTTATTGCATGTTTTATGTGGAACTCTGTGTGTGTGTGTGTGTATGTAAGAGGGAGAAACATTGTATTTGTGGGTGGGTGTTACATAAATACAGAGACTGTTGATGATGATGTATATGAAACAGAGCCATAGTAAAGTCAAGCATAATTGTGATGGTAAGCTGTCTTCATCACCGTAACATAACCCTTTGGAGCGTGTGGTGGATATCTTGGGTTAGTTATATAGTGGGGTACACAGCCAAGGGCTAATGTAATATTAACTACAGTTTACTTACCAGGATGGTCCAGTTGGCTCAAGGTATTCTTTAACCCCACATTATATATGATGAAATGAAAAATTTGATGAAAATTTGGCACAGATTCCAGAAGTCAATATGGTATATAGTGATAGTATAGAAAATATGTTAAGTACAGTTAGTATAAGTAGAAATGATGTGCTTAAGGAAATTGACAGACTGAAACCTCAAAAATCGCCTGGTCCTGACGAGGTATATGCTAGAGTATTAAAAGAATGCAGAGATGAGTTAAGTAGTCCATTAGCATTTATATTTAACAAGTCATTAGAAACAGGTTTAGTTCCAGAAGCTTGGAAGCTTGCAAATGTAGTTCCGATCTTCAAAAAAGGTGATAAATCGATAGCATCCAATTACCGTCCCATTAGTCTCACATCAATCGTAGGAAAGTTGCTAGAGTCTATTATTGCTAGGAAAATTAGAAGCCACTTAGTAAAATTTAACTTAATAAATTCTTCTCAGCATGGATTCACTCAGGGACGTTCTTGCCTTACTAATTTGCTTAGCTTTTTCTCAGAGGTATATGAAGCAGTAGATAGTGACAAGTCATATGATATTATATATTTAGATTTCAGTAAAGCTTTCGACAGAGTCCCTCATGAGAGATTGATGAGAAAGGTTGAGGCACATGGAATAGGAGGATCGTTGTTGGGATGGATTAGGTCATGGCTAATTGGTAGGAAACAGAGAGTCAGCATAAATGGTACCAAGTCAGAGTGGGGAGCAGTCAAAAGTGGTGTCCCCCAGGGATCGGTATTAGGTCCCCTGTTGTTTCTTATATACATAAATGACCTAGATTTAGGTATAACTAGTAGGATAAGTAAATTCGCAGACGATACTAAAATGGGGAGATCAATTGATTCAGATAGCGATATAGAGTGCCTCCAAAGGGATCTAGATACCTTACATGAATGGTCAGTAAATTGGCAGATGAAGTTTAACATTGACATATGCAAGGTATTAAAGATAGGGAAGATGCAAACAAATGTTAAATATAAACTAGCTAATTTAGAATTAGAAAATTCAGACTGCGAGAAAGATCTAGGTGTGTTTGTTAGCAATGATTTGAAGCCTAGAAAACAGTGTATAAGCGTTCGTAATAAGGCAAACAGGATTCTCGGGTTCATCTCTAGGAGTGTGAGTAACAGAACTGCTGATGTTATCTTAAAACTTTACTTGTCATTAGTGAGACCCCATATGGATTATGCTGTCCAATTTTGGTGTCCTTATTACAGAATGGACATAGATTCATTGGAGAGAATTCAGCGTAGAATGACAAAAATGATCCATAATATTAGAAATTTTCCGTATGAAGAAAGGTTGAAGAAATTAGGTTTACATTCGTTAGAGAGACGCAGAGTTAGAGGGGATATGATAGAGGTGTTCAAGTGGGTTAGTGGGATTAACAAAGGGGACATGACAAATGTACTAAAGCTCAGTGATAGCGAAAGAACTCGTACCAATGGTTTCAAATTAGATAAATTTCGTTTCAGAAAAGATATAGGCAAATATTGGTTTGGTAACAGAGTTGTAGATGGGTGGAATAGGCTACCAAGTGATATAGTGGGATCAAGAACGATAGGGAGCTTTAAGAAAAAATTGGATGTGCATATGGACGAGAAGGGTTGGGTGTGAAGGGGGATCAGCCGGGTTGGGCCAATCAGCGCTCTGCAGACCCCCGTAATCCTGCGTTAATCTCTAACCGGTTTGGTAAGATGATCCTCAGGGTATTAGAGTGTTGAGCCTATAATTGGGCTTTGTAATTGGGGTTGTGTGGGACAGGGATCTGCCTTGCTTAGGCCAATCGGCTTTCTGCAGACTCCCATTTTCTTATGTTCTTATGTTCTTATATATAAACCACTTACCTCATTACTTACGGCGAACATTACTGTTTAACATATTTGTATACACATACAGGTTGAAGCAACATTTAACCAATTCAGTACCGGTGACTTAATTTATTTTCATTATATTCTGGCAACTAGCCTATTAGATGACTGTGTTCCGCTTAGGTAGGATGTCAATTGTTTTAAAGGCTACAGACTATCTCAATCAGTCCTCTTAGCTACCAAATATCCTTTCTAAGCTGAATACAATTGTCTAATAGTTAAACCCCAGAGCTTGTTCCAGACCTAAAGCACCCAATATGATTGCCATAATATGATAAAAAGTACATCACCGGTACTGAATGGATTTAGAAAAAGCTCTAGCAGTTATTTTACAGTAAAGTAATGCATTGAGCCAGCTGTATATCACCAATGTCCACTGACTCAAGGTTCCTATATACCGTTAAGCAAACTAAGACATAAAGTGTAAGGGAACTGCCCCTACGTCTAGCCCTGCTCGGGAATTGATCCTGGAACTATTTATTTGTGCATCGGATGTGCTACCATTACACCACAGGTCATATATAACATAAACAAAATATAAGTAATAATAATTGAAGGAGTAATCCTGTCAACCAATCAGGAAACAGGATTAGCTCAGGTGTACCAGCAAGGTTTACCCCTTAGATCTTGTCCCTAGGAACACCCTGGCACTCCCACGCTCTCGACCAATCGCCAGCCTCCTATGGCGCACCACGACACTCACCTCGTATCCTCCCCCAAACGCTCGCCTCATAACTTGCCCTCAGTTCACACCCGTATATTCCATCCTGGTCACAAACGTTCTACTACAATGGTACCACCCTCTTACTCCCGTCAGCCACTAAAAAACGTCTCTTAATAAGCTTCCAGGAAAATATTACGGGGATGAGACGAGGCAGATAAAGGATACTGAGATTCAAAACAACCGGCTGGTATAGCCCCGCCCGAGCGCGTGGCTCGGCCAATCACAGGTCCGCATTGCATGAGGGAGGTGGGTGGCGTCTCAGCAAGCAGGCGAAGATGGGCACTCGCCCGGAACACATTGGCACCTCTCAGCAAAAACACTCCACTTGGCCACCTTGGCACTCATGGAGGAATAAACCCAGAGGTTGTTCCAGACCTAAAGCACCCAAGCCCTGATTAATACAAGACAAGCCGGGATCCAGTACAACGGCCACCCTTGTCACAGATACACCTGAAATTTCCTGATGCCTGCCGACATATTGCTAGCCCTCTCACTATAAGCCAAGCGATTCAAGTTTGTAACTTGGTGGTGGATGGTAACGAGAAGATGGACCTGAAGTATTGGCCAGCTCTGAAGTATCGCAACCAGAAAAGAACTTCCTTCATATTTTGTAAAGGACCCTTATAATAAGGGCCCGAACAGACTTACCAATGATGTTATATGCTAGACTGAGACTCTGTGTTCCAACAACAAAACATATGTTTCCTTAAAGGACAACAAAAGAGAAACTGCTTAGACAAATGATGAAATAAAGAGATGAAGTGTTGAGAGATATAGCTGTTCTTGTTAGTAAGGCACTCAGCCAATTAGCTAGCAATAGTACAGGATCTAATAGGGTCTTATGTAAAGATAGGGTTAATATTAAGTGAGAGTTCTTCGGGATAAAGCTATGAGGGGAAATAATTGATATAGCCCATGTAACTGAGATAACTAGGGTTACCTGAGCAGTTTTCCAGGGTTTGGTATTTGCAACATAGGCTACTGTAGAGCCGCTAGACCTAGCTGGAGAAATAGTTAGAGAAGTGTTACGTCCTGGGATATATAAACACTGGGCTCTTTCTATTGGACTAGGTATGCGGCAACAAGCAACAACGGAAAACGCTAGATCCAACCCTTATCTATAAACACAGGCAACAAACCACCCTAAACCGTCAAGAGTCCTGCCTGGACAACGAGGTATCCTATGACTCGGTTACAGGGTGCACGCACTATAGACTGCTGATAGTCAAGCAGGCTATATAAAAGATCACACAATTAAGTTGACTTAACCCTTAATTAGCGACTCACCACATAAGTCGAGTTAAATAAAGCTGGACTATGTGGCGGCGCTCGACATAGGTCGAGTGGCAATTTCAGCACGTAATGTTGCTGAGAGAGAGAGACAACTGGTGGCAGGAGACTAGCGAGCGTATGACTGCTCCAGACCACCGCGGCGAATCTACTGACACGAATCTCAGCTCCCTCCTCCCTCTCTCACTCGCTACATACTGAATTATATGGGGAAAGTACCGAATTACATGCTTTTTGCACTCGCGTTGCACGGTTATTGCAAGAAAACTAGCCATCATAAAAGGATCGTTATGGTGTCATTCGAAAGCTCTGTTTATGCCCTTTCAGGGATAGGTACTTGTTTTACGTTCTGGGTCTTATTTAGGCATGAAAATGATCACGTAAACAGCCCTATTTTGGCTAAAAACACCCCGCTGGGCGGTACATATAAATAAACCGCATAGGCCGCTCGTAAGGTGTTAAAGCTTCAAGGAAAAGATAGATAACGGAATTAAATTGCAGAAACAATTTAATAACAAACTAGAAGAAAGTACATTTAACGTTACGTTAATTAATACAACTAAACACCCCTGCGTGAAAGAAGGTGAAAGCAAACAGTCCTCAAAACATCGTACAGGTAGACAAGATGCGGGTCTCTAAACTGCATGCGGCTACTGTAGAATCTGATGCTTAGCAAAGAAAGTATGTTACGGATTTAGAAAACTCTTAACTCATAAGCAGGAATAAATACTAGTGATAGGCCATACAGTGTATAATGGCATAGGTATAATTAAATAAAGGCAGTAACTCGCAACATAACCCCACACAGGTGTGCTTCTCACTCTTAGTCAGGCAAGCCTGCTCGGACAGAGTCTCTAAGCCACACCCTGACTCACAATGCTCACACAAACGGTAAACTGTGGCACAATAACAAGCATACAGAGATGATAAACCCCTAGCTGTTAATCTGTCAGGTGGCAGAGGTCTAGCCGGAAGGATATAGGCTTCGGATACCCGGGCTGAGCCAGCTGCTCTAGCCTAGGGACGTTCCCAAGTCTGTGCGCCAAATTACTCTAATTGAAAGGGTGCTCTCTTGAGAGACTCAGATCGCAAATATCTGACTCTCTCCTGGCGACCCTAAAACAAAAGCAAGACGTGGTAGCGCAGTGCTGAGTGGACTAGGCAAGGGCCCTCACACAACACAACACTAGACACACAGGGACACAGACAAGAAAATGCCCCCAGACTCCCACGGGTATCCTAGTAAAGTCGTGCGGGTCCACAGGACTCGCACCAGCAGACTTTACTTAAAGGATCGCAAAAAGCCTCCCCTCCGGTCTAGCCCCTGCTAACCTGACACAAGAACACACTAGCAAGCATGAAACCACCAAATATGAGACAACAAAAAAGCTTCCTAGGTCTCATTAACAATTACATCTCTGCATAAGGCCCAAAATCCTATCTAGTTATCTGAGAGCTCGTCGTTAATACAATAATAGATATAAGGTCTATCAAGGGGATGGGATAATTAAATAGATTGGTGAAGTAGTGGAAAGAAGGTATACAAAGTAAGAGAGAAAGTTTCTAAGTGGGGTTGAGAGGGATAGATATCAAGGGGATCCGAAGGGTACGACAGTGAGGTGAGCTCTGAGTCTTGAATCTGTCTGGACCCCGCCCTAGGCATGCAGAATACATCCCATGCTTGGCAACACTCAACACAGTTGCCGGGTCAAAATCCTCTACCCCGTGCATGAGTCAAAACTAAGCCTAACGTTGCAATCAAATGCATATGGCAACGCTTCAGGCTCGTCCCAAGCTGGCAAGCGAAGCAACGTCCCAAGCCGGTCTCTCTCTCCCGCTCGTCTCCTCCCGCCCTCACTAGACTTACATCTTATATATTATAATGAAACAATCAACTATCGAGAATAAAAATATACTAAGATGCGTTGGTTAAGAATAAGGGCAGCTACAAGCTGTGAAACAACATACGAATATCCCAGACATTAGTTACATTGTCGTAGGATATATACTAAGGAAAAGCCTGCCGGCCGGCTGCCGCCAGCCGGTTTCTAAACGGCTGGGCAGCCGACGCGCGTGCATGCCTGCACGTGGCTACTATGCAGAAGCGTCACAGAAGGGCTTCAGCACAAACCTATGTAATACTCTTTATGTTATAAGGAAACAACATATATTAATTAGATATTCACCTCGTCGTCAGCATGCTTTCGATTGCGCATAAATATCTAATCAACTAGTTTTAAGGATCTCTTTGTTAAATAATAGTTTATAACATTGTTAAGGTGACATAAATTACATAGCGTTCTGATATTGTCTAGATGCTATATATAACTGTTGATTTAGTAATTGTGTTAAATATTGTTAAAGGGATTTAAGAACGCGGATTGCGTAATTGTTTACTAGTATGGTCAAGGTGATATAAATACCTATGGATTGATTAAACGTGTCTAATATGATTAAGGTAATTTAATCCCATGTAAAGGAATACACGTTTCTGATATTGTTAGGGTGATTTGAGTAAATATTGATTAAATCCACGGTCTTAATATTGTTAAAGTGATTCAAGGACACATTGAGGGAGAGTTATAGTATAGTATTGTTAACCATTGTGAATTTAGTGATGTGCCTTTGGCTCGGAGTCGAAGTGAGTCAATACTCTGAATAACGATTGTCCAGATAGGTAGTGATGGGAATGTAACAATTCCGAAGTGCAATCTATACTGAGCCATCGAAGGTATGCAAATAATAGTTTGAACCTATATCTTGATCCGAACAGAGAATCAATTGTTATGCGGATTACGGATACCATGGACATTTGTTAAATAAATATGCGAACTTTCAAACTGTTGAATTATTCATACCCTAATTGAGCAGTGATTTTCAGTTTAAATACTACAATAATAATAATATTATTATTATTCATAAAACACGAACATATATTAATAAACAAATACATATAGTGATACCTACATCAAGCACATTATACATCAATACATTATACATCAAATACGTATAGCGATACCTTATTACATCAAGCACATTATACATCAATACATTATACATCAAATACATATAGCGATACCTTATTACATCAAGCACATTATACATCAATACATTATACATCAAATACATATACCGATACCTTATTACATCAAGCACATTATACATCAATACATTATACATCAAATACATATACCGATACCTTATTACATCAAGCACATTATACATCAATACATTATACATCAAATACATATAGCGATACCTTATTACATCAAGCACATTATACATCAATACATTATACATCAAATACATATAGCGATACCTTATTACATCAAGCACATTATACATCAAATACATTATACATCAATACATTATACATCAAATACATATAGCGATACCTTATTACATCAACCACATACATATAGTGGTGATGGGCTGGTCTATCAGAGTGAGAACTGAGCGATCTCTGCCATACCCATAGCTTACTCTGACTGTTCCTTTTACTTATATATTTTCTAGATCTCAAGTGACGGCGTCTCTTGCGTGGATTGACCTCCTAATCTACCAAGATTGGAAGCCAAAGCGTCACATCTTTCCTTTGCCCCTCAACTTTCTCTTCATAATTGCTGAGGGGCACAGGGCCCTGGGTGGGGCTTTGGTTTCCCGGGCGTTTCCGCGCCCTCCTCAGCTCCCCGCCATGGAGTGGCTTCGGTCACCCAGGCTTTATTGTGGTCGGCAGGGAGGGTTCTGTGGGGGCGCTCGGTTGTGGCCTTGGCCTTGCTCGGGCCTTGGGGCTGTTCGGCCAGGCAGCTTGGGGAAAAACAACAACAACAACAACCACATTATACATCAATACATTATACATCAAATACATTATACATCAATACATTATACATCAAATACATATAGCGATACCTTATTACATCAAGCACATTATACATTAATACATTATACATCAAATACACATAGCGATACCTTATTACATCAAGCACATTATACATCAATACATTATACATCAATACATTATACATCAAATACACATAGCGATACCTTATTACATCAAGCACATTATACATCAATACATTATACATCAAATACACATAGCGATACCTTATTACATCAAGCACATTATACATCAATACATTATACATCAATACATTATACATCAAATACACATAGCGATACCTTATTACATCAAGCACATTATACATCAATACATTATACATCAATACATTATACATCAAATACACATAGCGATACCTTATTACATCAAGCACATTATACATCAATTTGTCCAATGCATGAATATAAACGATGATTAACTGTTTCATTAATATAACGACTTCATGTTATAGTTGTTTCGGTCTCCTAATCTAATGCTAACTAGATAATATAATATCGTAGTCACTCCATTGCAATGACGGTGTTAAAACAGTGTAAGCACGGGATATTTTTAGAATAGAATAGACAATTTTATTTAGCCAAAACATGTGTACTGTATACAAATGGATTATAAATGAACAGTGTTACATTGGCTAATCCAACTCTCAGACCAGACCAGATGGCTGGAGTAAATTAGGAAAGAAGAGTAATTGGACAGAGGAAGAACAAGCAGAGAAGTGAGAAGTACAGTAGAAGTGTGAAAGTTCTCGGGCTCAACCAAGTTGCTTCATTGTCTTAAGGCATGTTACATACTTTAGTACTTCTCTGATGGTGGCTACTATAGATATCAAATAACAATTGTAATCATATCAACCGACAAGCAGATCATTCATACAGCGATCATTCGTACACATACACACATACAATTTCACAAACACATATATATATATATATATATCTATCTTTAAACAAACTCTAAGCAATATACAAATATATTACAGGATAATATCATAAGTTTGTACTATACAGACACTCGTGCACAAACACACATTCACAAACACATCCTCATATATCTTTACAAACACTTGTGCAAATTATAGCTATACTTATACCCTCATATACACATGACTGTACACATACACCCATGACTATAATGTACACACACATTAACATACATACATTTATTCATATGCACCTCCACACACTTATACCGTATTTAAGCATATATAAACATGCACGCACACAGATAAATATGCATATACACAAATTAACAGTACAATATAATAATTGTTCATGGAATTATTAATTTTATCATAGATTATTTGCTAATACATTCATTTACATACATGTTAGTACTTATTCAGCAGAACATTATTTTGCGATCTATTAACACAAAATGATGTATTTTTTCTCTCTTACCTCTGAGGGCAATTTATTCCAGACCTTCACTCGAATGATACACGATTAATGTTTGTGATTGTCTCGACTTCATATATGGAATTTCTAATACATTGTTTCCTCTTAAATTATATCTATCATGTTCACGGATCCGGAATAAAATATTACGTATAAGGTTGTTTAGAGATTTATATACGCACGTAGCACTGCATTTTGTATTCAGATCACTAAATTTAAGCAACCGAAGCTTAAAAACAAATTATGTGTGTGTTCATACCTTGATTTACAGGTTACGTTGTTGTGTAGTCACAGCTGGTGGTTTTAATTTAGTGCTACATACATTGCCCCATACAGTATGCCAATAAATACAAATATTAAGGTATACTAATGAATGCTATACACATTGCAATTCTTTAGTGTTAAACACATTACGAGTCAGATTGATTATCCGCATTGCTTGTTTATTTTCAATATGCAAGGTCCGAGACATCTGTTTGTCGACTATCACTCCATTAAACCTCGTGTTTTATCTTTGGTTAGTATTGTTAATTTTCAATGACCCTGCATTGTGAGGTATAGTTTTCCTATGAAAGTTTATGAAGTTTGATTTATCAATATTTAATGTTAGCTTGTTACTCATGATCCATTTATTTACATTCGTTAATTCATTGTTACCTATATGTGTCAAAGAATGAAGGTCTTGATGGCTAGCATACAAAGTACTGTCATCAGCGAAGAGAATACATTTCAGTTGTCTACTAGAGTTTACCATGTCATTTACATGTACAAGAAAGAGTAAAGGTCCCATTATGGATCCCTGTGGGACACCATACAACATATTTTAGTAGTTGATTTATTGTCATTATAGTTAACATAATTGTTTCGGTTCCTAAGATAAGATTGAAACCAATCATTTAATGTACCCCTGATTCCATAATTATCAAGCTTTAGTTGCAAGAATATTATAATCCACTGTGTCAAATGCATTAGGCAGGTTTAAATAAGTAGCAATTGTATAAGATCTATTGTGACCATCTCTTCGATAGAGTTTAAGCAGGTGCCACACAAACAAGCTTAATGGCCAAGTGTAATATAACTGCTGAAGATTATCATCACTACAAATATACTATTCATAACATTATCGTAATTGAACATAGACTCATCATATATAAAGCTTTTATCATTATGTTTATTTACTTCGAGAATATCTGCAACTGAATTGTTTGTGTGACTTCGGCTTTATGTTATCAAACAATAATCACTAACTGTTAACTTATCAACAATAAGGCATCACATGCTAATATCTATTTTGAAAACAAAATATAAATACAAATTTCACAGCAAGTGACGTTACTAGAGAGAGAGAGAGAGAGAGTATACAAGACATTGCGTCATATAATAACTATATACCGTAACTATGAACATTTCTTATCACAATCCAGCCCAAAGCAAAGGAAAGGGATAGCAAACAAAAAAGGAAAGTAGAGATCAATTGATTGGCTAAAACTAAATTCAGGAGAGACGCCAAAATGTCATAGAAACGAAAAAGAACATATATTCTCTGACTCGGAATAATGGGTAGGGGTGGTTGGAACAAAACGGGGTTAGGTAAAATTTCACGACAGAGTCGGGAATCTGGAAGGCTTATGGGTGAGACTGAACCCTAATGACCCCTAGTACATGTTTTAATTAACTGGCTTTATTAAAGACAAAGTTTCTGTGTGGCTTGTTAGTGACGAGGGGCGGTCTTCTTAGACCTCTAAATGCTTCCGATGTATTATTACTGTACAAAATTTGGCAGTATTCTATCTGTGTTTTGATCAGTCTGTCTGGCTATCTAATTTTCAATGTATCTGTGTATCTATATGTATCTATATATTTATCTATGCAATTTAATTTAAAGTGGGATTTATCTATATAATGCAAGCCGATTTAGTTCTCGAGGGGTTGGCCACGACTGAATAGCTTCCATAGTCAGATGTAATGTGTTATGCTATTTTTTTTATTTATTATTGTGTATATATTATTTTATTTTATTTTGTTATATGTGTAAATAGGAGACAAAACGTAAAGTTGCCTGTATCAAATGTTTCTATACAACAAAAGAGCGACAGGGCCAAATCCAAGGCACACGTTAGAGTAAAGAGCTTATGTCTGGATGCACAGAGTTTGAAAGAGTTTAAATCATAAAGTGAGGGAAAATCAGATTGAGGGAGAAAGTTCCAGAGTGTACGTATTGATTGGAAGAAAGATTTGGAAAATCAGTTCTATCATGGAAATGCAAGAAATAAGAGCAATTCGACGATAGGTGGAGGGTTGAGAGCAGTCACCCTTCTTTGAGACCGGTTGAATGAGAGCAAACTTCCAGCAAGAAGGGAAGACGTTAGAGGAGAGACAGAGACGGAAGAGTTTGCCTAGGCGGGGAGTCAGCACAGAAGCACATATTTTTAGTACAATAGGAGGAACACTGTCCGGTCCGTACGCCTTCTTAATATTAAGCCCAGAGAGGGTGGAAAGTACATCCTTGGAAGAGATTATATTTCTTTTAGGCATTAGAATGAGAGAGGAAGGCGGAGAGGGTGGAATAGCACTGGAATCATCCAAAGTGGTGTATTTAATAGTGGCCCCTCCATCATTGACGATATGCCTATTAACATAATAGTCTCCGTTCAAGCTCCCGCGGTCGCCAGTTTGAATCTACCGCGCGGGGAAGAACAGAGTACTCGTCATAAGTGTAACGCCAATTCTCTTATGGAATCGTCTTATGATTGGGTACCCACTACGAAAAAACCTTTGTAAAAAATAAAAGAGAAAAATATACTTAAACTTTGTTATACTAAGCTTTCCATTTCGGTAGATGTCTTATGTGTGGATCCCCGACGCTACTCCCTAAGTAGTCAAGATTCTAATCTGTCAAGAACCGCGAATTTGGATAAAGCTCCACCAACACGACCCAAATTCAAAACCGCCAGGGATAACGGACCAAGGGCCGATGTCAGCCATGAATGTAAATGTAGATCCGATCAGAACCAAAAATTTGATTAAAGAACGTTCTGTGAGTTCTAAAACCGCAACTTTAAAGGTTTTCTATGCAAACGCTCATAGCATACGCAATACATTTTCAGATTTAGAGGAACTAGTGTTTACTGAAAATTATGATGTGATTGGTATAACAGAATCTTGGCTCAATACAGTAGATAGAGACTTTTTAGCAGAGTATTCACTTCCCGGTTATGTAATGTTTGAGAAAAGCCGAATAAATAAAAATGGAGGTGGCGTTTTATTATATATCAAAGAAAGTCTTAACCCGACCCTCTTGTCAAAACCTCAAATTGTGAACGTCGACACATCTTTTGTGCTAATAAAGAATAATAAAGGTACAAAAATAATACTTGCATTAATATACAGACCTCCAGCTCAATCAGTGCAAACTGACCGAGAAATTTATGAACAAATTGCAGATGTAAGTAACTCACAAGATACCGTATTTTTTGGCGACTTTAATTTACCTGTGACCAAGTGGGGTGATACTCTTACTTCACACTCCGGACATGACTTGTATACGAACTTGCAAGAGAGTTCGCTTTATCAATTTGTTCGAACACCGACCCGTGGTAATAACGTTCTTGACGTTGTACTTGCAACAAAAGAAGAATTAATAGAGAATTTGAATGTTGGTGATGAATTCAGTAACAGCGACCATCATATCGGATACCTAAATGAGAAAGCAAACTATTCGATGAATGGCACTCAGCATAAGAATGTAAACAGAGAAACCGATCTGGGAGTAACAATATCGAGTAACCTAAAACCGAGTCAACAATGTTCAGAAGTTGTTAAGAAGGCAAACAAAATAATTGGCTTTATAGGCAGATCATTTGAGCATAAATCCAAAGACGTAATCCTAACCCTTTACAATTCCTTAGTCCGCCCTCTTCTGGAATACTGCATTCAATGCTGGTGCCCTTATTACCAAAAAGACATAAACAAGCTAGAACGAGTTCAACGTAGAGTTACCAAAATGATACCTAGCCTAAAGAACAAACCATACAAAGACCGTCTTAGAGAATTAAATATATCTCCTTTAACCCAGCGCAGATTAAGAGGTGACTTAACCCTTAATTAGAGGCTCACCACACAAGTCGAGTTAAATAAAGCTGGACTATGTGGCGGCGCTCGACATAGGTCGAGTGGCAATTTCAGCACGTAATGTTGCTGAGAGAGAGAGACAAGTGGTGGCAGGAGACTAGCGAGCGTATGACTGCTCCAGACCACCGCGGCGAACCTACTGACATGAATCTCAGCTCCCTCCTCCCTCTCTCACTCGCTACATACTGAATTATATGGGGAAAGTACCGAATTACATGCTTTTTGCACTCGCGTTGCACGGTTATTGCAAGAAAACTAGCCATCATAAAAGGATCGTTATGGTGTCATTCGAAAGCTCTGTTTATGCCCTTTCAGGGATAGGTACTTGTTTTACGTTCTGGGTCTTATTTAGGCATGAAAATGATCACGTAAACAGCCCTATTTTGGCTAAAAACACCCCGCTGGTCGGTACATATAAATAAACCGCATAGGCCGCTCGTAAGGTGTTAATTCAAGTGTTCAAAATCATCAAAGGCATCGACAATATGAACTGTAGTAAGTACTTCACTATCGACCAATCTAATTACACGCGGGGAAACGGTTGCAAAATTATTGGTAAATCTTTTAACTCACACGAATCTAAGAATTTCTTCTTCAATCGAGTTGTCAACTTGTGGAATGGGCTTCCCCGAGACGTTATAGACTGCAGCACCGTTGATTCATTTAAATTCCGCCTAGACAAATATCTCGCATCAAACCCGCGACTGACTGCGTTTGTAAATGAATAACTTTATTTTATCCTCCCTCAGTTACTAACCCATATGTCCCCTACTAACTTCCTAGTCCTGCCACGTTAGTGGCAGGGCAGTAGTTCCCTTTCCAATGTTCCCTTACCCACTCTAAACCACTGTTTGGACACTTGATCCTCAGTGTTTTGGAGGACAAGCAGCCTAGAAGGGTCACTAGATCTGTTGTTGCTTGATTTCCTTTGTACTCCTTTGTACTAAGCGTCCTCACGTCCTTCTCTTCCCCGCGGGCAACCGGGTTAGACGAGTGTAGCCTGCGCTCCGCCACATTCTTCGTTCGCACAATTCATGTGAGTCTTTGCTCATTTGAATATATCTGAGTTGTATTGAACAAGGTTTAGATTAGCTAGCACAGGCTACCTCATTGGTATGCCCGCAGGGAGTGTTTATATTAGGGTACTTCATGCAGGCTTGGCCTCTCTTACTGATTTTCTTTGTGCCTCATTTACACTGAGAACAATCCAGCTAGCTCTTACAAACACCTTCTCATCCTATTCACTTCACTACACTAAACATGCACACCACACTTCATTCTTCCACACCAAAATAAAAAAAATAAAAATATTAATTATAGCCCAGCCTCGGAGTCCCCAGGGGGGGGGGGGGGGGGGGGGACCATAAATGCCCTCACACCCGACCGACCATCCCCTGACGACCCCACATAATTACCTGGACCTCGGCCTGTTACTCTTTCTATTGATTTCTGCAACATTCGCGGACTTTCCTCTAACTTTCATTCTGTTGAACACCATCTCTCCTCCTACAAACCTGATCTTCTCTTCCTCACCGAAACTCAGGTGTCTGCAGCAACATCCAGCAGCCCCTTCTCTGTATCCTCCTACTTCTCTATCCTAGTTTCAAAGCCAAAGGCGGATGTTGTGCATATGTGCACAACAAACTCACTTGCTCTCGTGTTCCCGATTTCGACTCCTCTGAATTCTCAACTTTATAGCTCAAACTTTCCTGTCATTCTCTTACAAAATATTTCTGTGCTGTCTATCTTTCCCCTAACTCTAAGAACTATCTCAAATTCTTTGACTATTTAAACTGTACAGTGGAACACATTCTATCCATTTCTCCTTTCTCAGAAAACTCCCTCTTTGGAGATTTCAACGTTCACCACCGCCAATGGCTCTCCTCTCACACTACTGACCCAGCTGGTGAACAAGCCTACGTCTTTTCTATCCTAAATGACCTAGAGCAGTTAGTTCAGCAACCCACCCGTATCCCGGATCGCATCGGAGATCGGCCCAACATTCTTGACTTGTTTCTAACTTCTAACCCTTCTTCTTATACTGTTGATCTTTTCTCTCCTTTGGACTCCTCCGACCATAAACTTATCTCTGTCACCTGACCTATCTCTCCAGTACGGCCACCCGATCCTCCTAGCCGGCGGCGCTTGTGGCACTTCGGCGCTGCGAACTGGGAGGCTCTCCGGCAGTACTTCTTTGATTTCCCATGGAATGATTTCTGCTTCCGTGGCCGGGGACCCTCGGAGAGTGCTGAACGCATTACCGAGATAATCCTATCGGGCATGGAAGCATACATTCCATTCTCTTTCTCTCAGACTAATGATAAAAAATCTTGGTTTACTCAAGCCTGTTCTACTGCTGTCCGCAATAAGGAGGAAGCATTCAAAGGGTACCGATGCCTTAAAACTCAAGACTCTCATTCTTCCTATGTTTCTGCCCGGAATCAAGCCAAATCTGTTCTTCGACTTGCCAAACACTCTTTCATCAATAATAAATGCACTGAACTATCTAACTCTAGCTCTTCCCAAGCTTTCTGGCATCTAGCCATAAAACTCTCCAATAATTTCTCTTCCTTGTCTTTCCCCCCCTTTTCCACTCTGATGGCACAACCATCACTTCTTCCTCTGACAAAGCTAAACTCTTCGCTCAGACTTTTGCTAGAAACTCAACCTTGGATGATTCCGGTGCTATTCCTCCCTCTCCACCCTCCTCTCTCTTACTTATGCCTAATATCCTAATCTCTTCTAAAGATGTACTTTCTACCCTCTCTGGGCTTAATACTAATAAGGCGTACAGTCCAGACGGTGTTCCTCCTGTTGTTCTCAAAAACTGTGCTTCCGTGCTAACTCCCTGCCTAGTCAAACTCTTTCATCTCGGTCTATCCTCTAACGTCTTCCCATCATGCTGGAAATTTGCTCACATTCAACCTGTCCCAAAGAAGGGTGACCGCTCTCAACCCTCCAACAATCGTCCAATTGCTCTCATCTCTTGTCTTTCTAAAGTTTTTGAAACTATTCTTGCTTCCAAATTTCTTAAGCATTTCTCTTCTCATAATCTGCTCTCAGATGGCCAGTATGGCTTCTTAAGGGTCGCTCTACTGGTGATCTTCTTTCATATCTTACTAACTCTTGGTCATCCTCCTTTCGGGAATTCGGTGAGACTTTGTCTATTGCACTAGACATATCGAAAGCCTTCGATAGAGTCTGGCACAAATCTTTAATTTCTAAACTATCCTCCTTCGGTTTCTATCCCTCCATCTGTGCCTTTGTCACTAGTTTCCTTTCCGGCCGTTCCATAGCCGCGGTTGTGGACGGCCATTGTTCACTTCCTCACCCTATAAACTCCGGTGTTCCTCAGGGCTCTGTCCTATCTCCTATTCTCTTTCTAATTTTTATAAATTATCTCAACTGTACCTCAATTCCCATCCATTCATACGCAGACGACTCAACCTTACACTACTCCATTAGTTTTTCAGAACGCCCCAGCCAGCAATCCCTCAATGACAAACGTAATGAAGCCATAGAACTCTTAAATTCTGATCTAAATACTATCTCCAATTGGGTCAGAGAAAACCTTGTTACCTTTAATGCTTCCAAAACCCAATTTCTCCATCTATCTACCCGTCAGGATCTCCCAGCGGACTATCCCTTATTCTTTAACAATACAAAAATAAATCCTTCATCTTCTCTCAATATTCTTGGTGTCTCTTTTTCTTCTGCTCTCAGTTGGAAGGACCATATTACCAGTCTTGCTAAGGCAACCTCCCAGAAGCTGGGTTTGCTCAACCGCCTTAGGGGGTTCTTTTCCCCTGCACAGCTTCTTGCTCTGTACAGGGGCATAGTGCGTCCTTGTATTGAGTATTGTTCACATGTGTGGGGAGGGTCCTCTCACACCGCTCTCTTAGACAAAGTTGAAAGGAAGGCCTTTCGTATCATTAACTCCCGTCCGCTCACTAACTCTCTGCAATCTCTCTCTGTCCGCCGCAATGTTGCATCTCTCTCGCTATTCTATCGCTACTATAATAATCAGTGTTCCTCAGAGCTTTCCCAGTGTATACCACCTCCTTTACGTAGGGCACGTGGTACCCGTCTTGCAACTCAATCCCACCCCTACTCTGTGCAACTCTCCAACCCTAGAGTGAAACGTTACTCTCAAACTTTCTTCTACTCAACAGCTGAGCTCTGGAACTCTCTCCCAGAATCAGTCTTTCCCTCTTCCTATGACTTAAATTGCTTCAAACTCCGTGTGTCCAGGCATTTTGGCTCGAACATCCCTTGATTTTGGCCCTGTCACTCTTTCAACTATGGGGGAGGCACTCACTATTGGCAGTTCTGCCTTTTGCCTCCCTCAAAAACATAGAAAAAAAAAAAAAAAAAAAGGCGCCTACGTGTTCTCCAGGACCGACTCCGCATGGTTTGTTTTGTTTTGTTTCTACTGCGCTTTAGCTTTTGTTTTACACTAGTTAGGAGGCTACTATCTTCGCAGAAAATCATGCTTCAGACCATCGCTATGAGGCTGTTGCATTCTTTTTTACTGTAGCAGATGCGCTGGTTTAAGGGTTGTCACACGTGGTGTGGAACCTTCTGGCGTACGAGTCTGCATGCGGGCCCCTCTCGTGGACCTCTTCTCTGCTTGCTGTGGCTGTGATGTCTTCAGGCGTTGGTGTCTTCCTGCAGGATATTGTTCGTCAAGCCTCGTGGCTAGCCTCAGTAGGGGTCTCTGTAGTGGTTAGGGGATATTTTTATGTTTACCATGCCATGTATGATATGTGTTCCCCTTTCTTGGCTCCCCTGGTTTTTCATGTGTCGATCACGTGTGGTTGGGGAGCCTAGGAGACGTCCTTTGTTTTTCTTTGGGTTTGTAGGTTTAGTCGTCTTGTGCTGTAGACGATTTCTCCGTGGTTGTTTTTTCCCGCCGGTCCTCTTTCTGCGCATCGAGGCTTCTTTTCCCGCCGTCCTGGTGGTCGGGTTACAACCAACCCTATGTAGTATGGCACTACACATCCCTTTTGGCGGCGGACATGCCTAGTCCGGCGGAAAGGGTCGGCTTTTGCCGGATAAAGGCTCGCCCTGTGAACGGTCCCTTTACCTCGCCCGCTCAGCGGCACAAGTAGGTTAACGTGTTGTCGATCCGGCTAGTCCGAATAGCCATAGGAAGGCACAAGATCTAGTTCCAGTTAGGGCCAGTGTCCCATGCCACAGGTAAGCAGTCTTACGTGAAAACTCCATTTGAAAGGGGTGAGGGTTCTTGCACGGTAGCTCTCAGGCGGCGGGAAAATCGGTTTTGACAGTGGTCAACTAGTTTTCCGGCACCTATGAGTCGGTAGAATGTGTTAACACCTCTCAGGTTATCCTTATGAGCATTGATTCCTGGAATTTTCTATTTCCAAATCTCGTCACATCTTGAGCAACACTTCTGCAGAGGAGAAACTGTTCCCGGCGGGGAGGGGAGTTCAGTAACCATGCCTCAGTTTTCAATTTGTGCCACACCTACCTGCCTTCTTGTCCCAGTTACAGCTCACAAGCTGTGTAATAGATGCGTGAAATGCCTGGAAGTCAAAGTTTTTATGGACTTCTCGGATATTTCCTATTTGCTCAGACCTCTTTGAAGAATGGATTGCTAGCCAAGATATGTCATGCTTGGTCGCTCTAATAGATATAAAGAGTACATTTTCCTCATACACCACACAGGTGGCAAATGTAGAACTTTTCTGTGATAATGCCGAACTGCTCCGGCTCATTTCTCTTTATTCTTTTGGTGATCCCCTAGTCTCACAGTCAAAATCCCCTTGTGCAACTAACTCCCCTCAATCAGCTAGTCCTTTAGCACCGTCTGTGGACCCTTTTGCATGTGAAATACACTCCCCTCCCCACGCCAAGAGAACTCGCTCTGCGTCGCCGGAGTCCAGGCCTCCGTCACCACCGCAGTCCCCCCCAACGACTTAGGGAGAAGGCTTCCAGCATGGACCAACTGTCTCCCAAGAGACGAACATTGTCTAGTCTTGCACAGGACCACTTGTCATCCCAAGAGCATGTTATGACCTTCCACCCATGTGTGTAAGTCTAGGCTACGACCAATCCCGATCGGCGTCTGCCTTGGAGGCGCCGGAGTTTTTCCCCGGTCTCCTTGGGGCAGAGGCCGAGGGAATTCAGGCAAATGCTAGGATTAGGTCCAGAGCGAGGGTTTTACTGCAAGGTTCTAAATTAGTTCTCTCTAGTTGCGTTCCACCTTGTGATAAGGTGAATCTTTCTGTGTCTACGGCGTCTGCCCCAGAGTGGCCCCGCAATGTAGCGGCGGGTGTGAGTACACCCAGTTCAGATGCTTGTAGTTCTAGCAACGTCCTTACACCTAGTAAGCTGAGCCTTTCCCATAGTGAAGGGCTCGTTAAGCCAGACACGGCCTCCCGCTCGGAGCCGTTACCACAAGGGGAAGAGTCGCCGGTGGAAATACTGTATTCCTCGGCTAATCAGGAAGTAGATAAGGCACTCGATAGACCAGGATCTAGCAGACAGGTCGAGGATAACGGGACAGTAGAAAAGGTAATATCAAAGTCTCTCAAGAGACCGCCCCCTCAATGTGTCACGGCGAATCATTTGGATGAGCTTTTACAGCAGGTCTTACAACAATGTGCCATTTCAAAGAAGTCCCGCGATACTCCCCCCTCGGCGGTGGAAGTTCCCTCTGTTGCGTCTGTGCCCTCCCGCTCCTCGGACGAGAATGTTCAGCCGCTTGCCTCTGTTCCATTGATTAGTGCGGTTAAGCAACCAAGCGTGCCAGTTCACCCCCTGTCACCAGCTAAAGTAAATGTCATTGCAGATTCTTCTAGGGCCACGGCACCAACGCCGGCCACAAGTGTTTCACAGCCCAATGTTGGCAGGCCTGTATGTAACGTAACATCTCGTGGCCCGGCGGCATCCATTAGGTCTCCGCCGGAAGCTATGGTTTATCATTGCTCCAATCCGGCCTTTCATCCTCATTCGGTATCTAATCAACATCAAACAAGGGACACAATCCCTCACTGGCAAGAACCAGTAGGAATGTGGTGTCCAGTTAGTCCTCCTACTACGGGAGAGGGACATAGATCCATTAAGGGGGAAATTCCAGTGCCGAGGGAATGGACCATAGAGGTGAACACACAGAAAGAGTTTAGGGCGATAGATGCCCATGGTAGGGTGCTAAAGGTACAGATAGACGCGTTTCCATATAGCACAAACTATCAATATTTTGTTTATGTGCCAACTCAACTTGCCCTCCTTCCCCGGGAGATCTTATTTGTCCCGAAAGCTCCCGGCCTTACGGCGTTCACAGTTATGATTGTTGTAGACCTAATGAACCGAGGTTCACGACAACTCCGGTAACCATGTCGGCGGAACAAAGGGAAATAAACCTGGGGGAGGTGGGAAATGGGCCATGGGTGGAATGGAATCAGGAAGTCCAACAATTTGCCATTGCTTTAACTTCTAACACTTTCCTGACTATTCCACCACCTCGCCATATGGACTTTGATTTGCTGAAGCCCCAGCCTGGGGGCGTTCCCAGAGCTATTTTTGAGTTCCTTATAGCCCCTCAATTAGCACTCAAAGATTTTCCCGAACCTTTCAAATCTCCTGACCCCATTGATCTTCAACGTGAATTCCTATTGAGAGATAATGCTCAACGTAAATTCGCGGGGTTTCTACTTACTAAGAGACACGGCTCAAAGAATTACTAAACATATTGCCAATCCAAAAAAGGGGTGGAATGAAGCTATTAAAGCTTTCCATAACTATATATTACCACATCCGGCGAGGTCAATCATGGACATACGGACGTCCTTATTTGAGGCGGTCCGGGCTAGACAGCTTCTCAGACTTCCTATGGTAAAAGGCTTGGCTGAGAATGTTTATTACAGCGTAATTTTTTCCCCAGTGTTAACATCATCCACAATGGATTCTCAGACTAAGAAGGATGTAGAGATAATGCTCACCCATGCATTGACTAACTCAGTTTGAACATAGGTAGGGCTGGATTTGTTAATACTGATGTCTAGGACACGTCTACAGCCGGCGACAAGCGTAGGTCAGACGTTTTACCTACCTCTTCCTTGTAGATTCCATAACTCTTCCTCTCTCCCAAGGCCTAGTACGGGCACGTGGATTCGAGGTAGATCCCGTAGATAGCACCCAGGCATGCGCCAAGGGGCGCTACGGTAGTTCCGGGCTGCGACCCAGTGGACGTAGGCACAGATTTTCACACAGCACCTCTTAGAACGCTTGCCGTCCCACACCCACCTGGGATTGGGCTGACAGGATCCGTATAGCAGGATCACTTTGTGGGTTCATACATAACCAACATCCGATGAGGTCCATCCAAATACCTGTAAACTCTGCCGGCACGGTTTTCCCCGAAGACCTAGGTTCAGCGGCACTTTAGGCCAGCTAAAAAATTCAAGCTGGCACTTCTTCCACTTTTGGTACACTAAAAGGAATCTGCGCATCTTAGGGTCTTTGAAAGGAATCAGGAAAGTTAGACAGGTGTCCGCCGGTCGCTGGCTGAGTCGGTTAAAAGGACTATAAATAATCATGTCTTTTACTCTATGCCAACTAAGTACACTCTAGACTATTACGATGTTCAGATATGAGACAGGGGATTAGTTTTTCACATTAAGCGAAGGATAGGCATCGCTATCGGAAAACACTATTATAAGTAGGACTTGACAGGTGGTCTTATGGGCACGGGTCAAACCAGAACATTTTATGGATAGAATGCTAATTTTCTTTACACCCATAACGGGGACATAACACAACATTTCCGAGAGGAGAGGCGAGTCGTGGGTTTTAACACCTTCAAATCAAAAGCACTCAGGCAAAAGTAAGCCTTGAACTTGTATGTTCTTCAGAGTAGTCAGGTGCTCGGACCGCTCCGGAACTCACGTCTGTCTCTCAATCGTACTTGGAGCGACCGAGACATGTTCTCAACAAAATGTCCCGGTTGGGTCTACAGTATGCATTGGATGAAATAGGTGTTGGTTTCTGGGCGGTCCCGCCGAACCTCCCCTCCCCCTCGCCTCCTTGTAAGGTCAATAATAAGGAGCGGAGTAGAGATTGGTCCACTTCATTGAGTGTCAAAGTTTTCAGGCCGGGGTCCCTGTTTTGAGGTTTTTCTGTACCATTTAGTGTCGGTTTTTCCTCCTGCTTACAGTACGAGTAGGTGCAAAGGACACCGAGGACACAGGGCCATAAGTTCTCAGTCATGACTAGTATAACAGGCGTAAATACTCTGGTTACTCTAGACACAAATTTTGGGCATACATGGGATTATCTCGGGCCAGGGTAAGATTAGCCTCGCCCCCACCCTCGCGGTTCCTCATGACCTGCTCAGCTATTAAGTTTTCGAACACTACAAGAAAGATACAGTTCATAGTTTACAGACTAACAAGTCAAGGAGAAATCTACTTGATATTTTATCAAGCCAGAATTATAGTTATCTCGCGCCAGATAACGGTGCTGGCCCTATTTACCCGGACCTGTCCCTTCCCAGCGTTTAGAGGACGCCGGGGCTAGGCATTGTCCTAAAACACAGAATATCCTATGAGTATGGGGACTTACACAATACATCTAGGACTATAAAGCGATGTGATCCACAAATGGATTTTATCAGGTCACAAGTCTCTCATCCACCCAGATACATCGCCGGGAGATGCCTCCGGAAGACCTACTAGAAAGGAAAAGGGTGTCCCAACGCTGACGGGAAGAGTAGTACCAAAGGCCTCCACTCACACCGGTTTAATCATTCCGAGTAGAATAGAGTTCCCCGATGCTTCGCCTCGGGCATCAACTTTTATGACTGGGCGGTTATTTGATACCACCTCGTATTAAGTCTTAGAACCCGGGGTCGTCCCAGGAGATAATTGTTAACTTAAGCCACCTCGCAGGTTAGGTACATGCGGCGTCAAGATACCAAGTTGTAGTCTCTTAGTCGCAATGTTTCCACATGAAATTGGGTGACAGGTCATCTGGAACGGCGAGGAGGGATTTAATATATTTCAGTTATGTCTGTAACCAATTGTAAGTAAGTTTTACAACAACATATCTTACCTGAATATGAGCCATAGTAGGTTTCCGACAACATAGCTTGCTAAACCAATGACAACCCGTCGGTCGTCATCTTGCTAATCTACTCTTACTGTATGCAAACAGGAATTAGTTTTAAGAGCATGTTCGTGAGCTACAGCCGCCGCCAAGTCAGCTCAGGCCTAACTTCGTAAGACCAAACGAGTTTCCTTTAAAAAAAAAGAAAAAAAATTTCAGCAAGGATTCCCTTGTCCGAAATTTACATTCAGTGGGCTGGGTTTCCCAAAATGTTGAGATCAATTACTTGAGCTGGCGGGGCGAAGCAACTAACCTAAGGACCCCAGGTCTACTAACCTTTCATTTTATATGTTCCATAGCCATTCTCGTTATTCTTTTAAAAGAATGAACACTGGTTTTACAGTCCCGGCACTGGCGAACAGGCATATGCGGATCTTTTGGTGCTAGGTACATGTTTTATTTCTAAGAGTTTGAGGTAAGCACGACCTCATGAATTAAACCCCTCAGTAGGGTCATCCAAGCAGGTACTCACATCACAAGAGAAAAGTAATCTCTCTTACTTTCACAAGTACCAAATTACTGTCAATTGGAGTCATTTCCACTACCACACAGTGGTCCTTTACAGTTACTTTCCTGACGCGAGACCTGTCTATGCCCCGGGGCAGACAAACAACCGTCCCGGGTAGTGTTGTGGCAAAGGGGGCTCGTAGTTATGTGCTATTTAAGTCCGACGGCGAAAAGAAGGGGGGGGGAATGCTAGTAGCCCAAGACCCCTAGAACCCCTCCGCCGGATAATTCATCCGCCGGATAATCCCTCCGCCGGAGATTAGAATAAGTCCTCAATATGTAATACTTATTTAATAGAGCTAGGTAGAAAGCTCTGATGTTTTGTTTTTAAGTTTAAATTTAAAAAAAGATAACTATCATAGTTACATCTATATAGTGCATGTTACAGTATACAACTGTTAGTTTATGTACAGTGGGTTGTTTTGGGCCAGATAATGAACTATAAAAAGTTATAATTCTGGATCTAGTGAGAAGGTTTCTTAATAAACCTCCATACAATTGTTAGACGGGATCTTAACCCACTGAGCCCCAGCTAGTTATTAATAAATGTACCACCAGGGACCAGCCGGTTTTGAAAAAAGCTTTTTCCAGAAACAATAGCGAATGGGTTAGGAATGAAGGAAAACCACAAAAAAACGATCAAAGAGGTAAAAAATTGGTCCTACGGAGCCCCCGAAAAGGGATTTTACAAGAGTAAAAAATTGAAGGCAATAACACCCAAAATTCCGGTTTTTGCATGCTCATACGCACACAGTTGGACTTTGAGAGTTTTCAACCATTGTTATGGTTGCATGGGATACTTACACAGCTCTCATACAAATCTAAGCCCTCTAGGTGCCATAGGACCGAAGTAATTGGGACCGGAGTAACACTGACGCAACTGTTGCGTCGCTGGGGTTTAGCGTTACATACATTGCTGACGTAAACGCTGCGTCGATGGGGCTCAGTGGGTTAAGTAGAGATCCGGTCAATTTAAGCAGATCTTCTTCGAAGTAACGCACTGCTTCCCTCTTTTCTATTTTTGTAATATTGTATGCAAACAATAAGTCTTAAAAGTGTTATACGGATTCTGGTTTTGCTTTGGAATTTTTGGCTGGTAGGTTTGATATTGTCACGAATGTCCCCCTCCAGTCTTAAGAGATCAGGCATATCGTTAATGATGGAGGGGCCACTATTAAATTATAGGTTTGATTCCCGGAGGGAAGTAATGAAAACCTAATATTTAGTAGGGGCCCCGTAATCATTTACGATGCAGTGCCCTCCCGTCCATCCCCTTCCCATTCGCTTGATGTCTTGAGTTTTATCTTGATATGTCAGTGAAGGACGTGGGGATGCTTAGGTAGTAGCGTCAGGGATCCACACATAAGAAATCCACCGAAATGGAAAGCTTAGTATAACAAAGTTTAAGAATATTTTTCTCTTTTATTTTTTCGAAGGTTTTTTCGTAGTGGGTACCCAATCAAGAGACGATTCCATACTCTAAATTGGCGTTACACTTATGACGAGTACTCTGTTCTTCCCCGCACGGTAGATTCAAACTGGCGACCGCAGGAGCTTGAATGGAGACTATTATGTTAATAGGCATATCGTCAATGATTACGGGGCTCCTACTAAATATTAGGTTTTCATTACTTCCCTTCGGGAATCAAACCTATATTTTAGCATAAGTGTTAGCGAAGAGTTCATCTTTGTTAGAGGAAAAAGTGAGGGTAGTGCCGTCAGAGTGGAAAAGAGGAGGGACAGACGAAGAAGAAAAATTGTTGGAAAGGTTTTAGGCTTGTGTAATACCCGTAACAGTTTATTACGGTATTATTAGACGATATATTTTGCTTACGATGAAGCTGTGGGAAGTGGGATAGTATTTACCCCTCTGATTCCTAAAGACTCCCTACAAATGTCATAAAATCGTGTAATACTAATCAGAAAAAACAGAAAAAATCGTCCCTAAATGCAGAGAGACATAATTTTTCGTTGCTATGATCATGTTCATCTGATTATTCCTAATTCAAATCGGGCAATATCTCTTGGCGCTCAAATAATATTTACCTTTTTTCATTATATTTTGTCATCATTAGATGATATATTAATTTTAGGAAGGAAATTAAACAATAAAAGGGACTCAGACTGTTTCAATTAACTCTTCAAGTTCCACAAATCCGTCCTAATCTTTAACATATTGCCTAACGTCCACCATAATATATGGAAGAATATCGTCCTGGAATACTGAAAGTGTTAAGATATCCCCGGCCGTGTTGGTGATCACCGGACAGCTGAACATAATACTGACAGTGTTAAGATATCCCCGGCCGTGTTGGTGATCACCGGACAGCTGAACATAATACTGAAAGTGTTAAGATATCCCCGGCCGTGTTGGTGATCACCGGACAGCTGAACATAATACTGAAAGTGTTAAGATATCCCCGGCCGTGTTGGTGGTCACCGGACAGCTGAACATAATACTGAAAGTGTTAAGATATCCCCGGCCGTGTTGGTGATCACCGGACAGCTGAACATAATACTGAAAGTGTTAAGATATCCCCGGCCGTGTTGGTGATCACCGGACAGCTGAACATAATACTGAAAGTGTTAAGATATCCCCGGCCGTGCTGGTGATCGCCGGACAGCTGAACATAATACTGAAAGTGTTAAGATATCCCCGGCCGTGTTGGTGATCACCGGACAGCTGAACATAATACTGAAAGTGTTAAGATATCCCCGGCCGTGTTGGTGATCACCGGACAGCTGAACATAATACTGAAAGTGTTAAGATATCCCCGGCCGTGTTGGTGATCACCGGACAGCTGAACATAATACTGAAAGTGTTAAGATATCCCCGGCCGTGCTGGTGATCGCCGGACAGCTGAACATAATACTGAAAGTGTTAAGATATCCCCGGCCGTGTTGGTGATCACCGGACAGCTGAACATATACTGAAAGTGTTAAGATATCCCCGGCCGTGCTGGTGATCGCCGGACAGCTGAACATAATACTGAAAGTGTTATGATATCCCCGGCCGTGTTGGTGATCACCGGACAGCTGAACATAATACTGAAAGTGTTAAGATATCCCCGGCCGTATTGGTGATCACCGGACAGCTGAACATAATACTGACAGTGTTAAGATATCCCCGGCCGTGTTGGTGATCACCGGACAGCTGAACATAATCACCTCTAATTAATACATAGTACCATTTAATTGGCCTTCCGGAGTATAATAGAAAAAAGGACTGGCGATTACCGCGGCGTAATTAGTTCCCGGGAGGTTGGATAATGCGGCCTTCAATACCTTGTTGGCTCTAGATTATCACGGTTAATTATCCAGGTTGATTATCCTTGCATTTGCTCTTGTTTAATGTGTTTATTTTTAGTTCTGCCACGAAAGCAATTTACAGTATATAACAGTCACCTGTGACTTACGCACAGGTGGTGCACAATTGCATTCATCTTCCGACCCCACTATCGGCGGTTAGGTCACTCTACAGGGAGCAAAAGCCTATTGAAACTCCACAACTTTCATCTGTTCCATAGATATCAACAATGCCAAATACTTCTGTTACAAGTGTCTATAATCCCAAATGGTAGACATCATGACTCGACATTGATTATGAATATCACTATTAAAAGTTAATTATTCCAAGACCTCTACTATACATATTGCATTGTTGCATCCAATAAAACACCAACAAAATTATTTTTAATCTTACTTTAAATATCCCTTATAGTATTCCATGACGCTATGCTTCCTTTGATGCTGACGGACATTAGACAATATTTAAAAGTTTAGGAAAGATTTGTGGAAGTTGAAGAGTTAATTAAGAAAGTCCGAGTCCCTTGTAGTGTTTAATGTTCTTCCTAAAATTAATATTGCCATCTACTGATGACAAGATATAATGAAAAAGATGTCACCACATGCTGAAAAGGTTAATTAGTGATTCATTATTTGACGGCCAATAATGATTTCCCGATTTGGAATAGGAATAATCAGATGAACAAGATCATAATGAAGTTTACTTTCTCAGTATTCGAGGGCGACTTTTTAAGCTTTTTCCGGATTAGCATTACACGATTGTATGACACTTGTGAGGTGTCTTTAGGAATCAAGGGGTAAAGACTATCCCAATTAACTCTCTACCTCTCGCAAATTCATCATAAGTAAAATATAGCGTTTAATAATAGCCATCATAAACTGTTACAGCGCGTCATAATCCAGAAGGGGTTAACACAAGAATAGGCTATACAAACAATACACGTTGTTAATAACACTGTCGATGTGGAGGCAGTTTAGTAGACCACATATCACAAGAATGCTCGAAGTTTTGCCTGAGAGTCCAAATTTTGCGTAATTTGAATTTACGGGCTCCTAAAATCGAGTAGGAGAGAATGGGATATAATTTAACTATAATCAAACGTATAAAAGGTATGCTCATGCACAGTTTGAAAATGCTTTACAATATTAGTTAATCTTTTCAGTATCCAAGGACGTGTTCTTCCATTGTATTGTGACTATTAATTAATGCAAGATTTTAATAAGATTAGGAAGGAACTTTGGGAGTCAGGAGTTGATTGAGAGTAAGTTTACCCCTTTGATTGCCAGTGGTCCTTCCTAAACTGTATAATGCTTCAAATATTAAAACACAAGTCATCGAATTCTAAAAGGGTATAATCCTGGTTATAAGCCTTTGAGAAAGCTTGTGAACAAACGGACAAGCACACTGACCGTATATATTACAAAAGTTAATTAGGTACGGTATGTATATTGAACAAAAATGTAGTATTAAAATCTGCAATTCCTTAAAAAATATTTAGAGATAAGGCCATATTACCAAAAAGAGGTAAATGTATATAACCCACAAAGGGTGAATACATTAATGGTCTTTGTACGCGTGTGAAGTAAGTGGTTAGCCAAGAAGTAGTCTGAGCATTTTCTGAGTGTAATCGTCCGGACCTACCTTGAATAACTTAATTATTGAGTAGATACTTCTCATGGGGACATTATTTAGGGGAATGTCAAAAAAGGAGAGAGGATTGGGGGGGGGGGGGGGCTGGTGGTTGAGGAAGTCGTTTGTCCTTCAATGATAACGAAACTCAAGTGAGACCATTCAGGGATAATCACGTCATGAACTTCTGAATCTAAAGACAGGAAGCAATGCTCTGACCACATATGGGACGTTCAATCAATCATGTGTATTTGTAAGAATATACTGTATATACAGAGCAGTCGCGAAGCAGTTGCCCATAGGGAATTCACATGTTATGTTATGTTATGTTATGTTATTCACATGAGAAACTAACAAAGATACTTTATCATTTTGTATTGGTATAAAATCTATAAATCTTTTATGAACGTTTGTCATAATATGATGCTAGTAACAGCTTGTGGTTGTATAACGGTAAGGAAATTTAAATAATATTGTACATGTTGCAGGTCTGTGGCTATCAGCAAGAGAGGGGGGATGTGCGCCCAACAAAATCATCACACTGAAGCTATATTAAGGTCTCCAGGGTTGACTCATGGGCGACGGGACGTGCTGCTGGACGCATGACTGGCCGTGGAACTGCATATGTGTACGTACTGCTGGATATGGGACTGCACGTGCAAGCAGCACGTCCAGCCCCATGTGCCACTCCACCTTCAACAGGTTTGCAGGCCTTGATGGAGACAAAGCAGGCGACGAATGAGGAATATGAGATCTGGGCATCAGGGGAGTCAGATGATTCTGGTGAGTAGGGGTCAAGAGAGGCAGAGGAAGATGGTGGGTATTGGAGCAGATGCCGTGATTGCTGAGGGCGACAAGCTGGGCTGCGGTGAGGTGGGTAGCGTACGACTGTCTGGCCCAGTGGCCAGCATCAGGCGGTGCCTAACTGGGAATCTTGGATGCTGGCTAGGTATCGAAAGGGGGTGGGTGGATGTTCCCGGAATGTGGGTTGAAAATGGATAGATAGAATGAATTAGGTAAAAAGAGGCGTGGTCCTCTGGTGGTAGGTGGGTGGGCAGGGGTAGGAAAGGGTGTTTGGTAAGCAGAGGCGTGGGCAGCTGGTGAGAGATGGTGGTGTTTGGTGGGGCTGTGGAGAATGGGACGACTGGCACTTACTGTGGGCAACATGGGCAGGAGAGCTGGCATGGGTAGTTGGGCCCATACTCCTATAATGTGTGGGCTTTACAAGGGGTGGTGGGAAACACGTGGATGGCTGACTGGCCTGAGACAAATGGTCAGGGTCAAGCAGAAGTTCTCCCCTGTCTCTCGCACTCCCTCCTCCTCTCTCCCTTGATCTCCCCCTCGCTAAGCAGCCGCCACCATTGATTTGGAGAAGAGAAAATCATCCTCAAACTCACTATTGCTACCAATATTACCACTAGAAAATATTGATGCTTGCAGTTCATGGTCGATCACTCTATCGCTTAGGCCTACACTAGCGGGCATGGCAGGGATTGACGAAACCACTGCCCTTGGGCTGCACAAGGCGAGCGATCAGACGAGGTGGGGTGGTTTGCATCCATTGACCTTCTCGGATGAGGTGGGGTGGTGTGCGTCTATTGACCTACTCGGATGAGGTGGGGTGGTGTGTATCCATTGACCTCCTCGGATGAGGTGGGGTGGTGTGCGACCATTGACCTCCTCGGATGAGCTGGGTTGGTGTGCGTCTTTTGACCTCCTCGGATGAGGTGGGGTGGTATGCGTCTATTGACCTCGGAGGAGGAGGTGAGGTGGTGTGCATCTATTACTTACTTGAGTTACTTGTGTTGAGTTCGCCGCTGCTAGTGGCACCGAGGAGCACGCCGCCCTTCGTTCTGGGTGTTGGTTTGGTGCAGCAGACTGTTCGAAGGGGCAGCACACTCCCCTGCGAAGATGGGCTCGTCCGGCACTTTTTGCAGTTCGACATCGAGGGCTCTCTTGAGGTTGTCTAACGAGACGCCCCTCATGTCTCTTACTCCCCGCGGGAGTTTGCTGAAGAGACGTGGGCCTCTATGTGATAACCAGCCCTCTCGCAGAGAGCTCATAGCACCCCCGTTATTCATCCGGGGGATATCGCATTCCCAGCCTCTCCTATCACTGAATTTCATGGCTATCGGGGTATGTATGTTTGGCACTAAGCCCTCTGCGATTTTCCATGTGTATATTATTAGGTAACGTTCTCTTCTACTCTCCAACGAGTATAGTTTCAGTGTTTTTAAACACTCCTAATAGCGCAGCTGTTTTACCGAACTTATATGCGAAGTGAAATTCTTTGTACACTCTCTAAGTCATTTATATCACATGCTTTGTATGGGGAGGTTAATACGCTACAGTATTCAAGCCGCGGTAGCACTAGAGATTTGAAGAGCATTATCATAGGTAATTCACTGCGTGCTTTAAATGTACAAGAATCCAACCCATTAGACGTTTCGCAGCCGCAACTTTGACCTGGTTATGTTCTTTGAAACCCATATTTTCAGACATTAACACCCCAAGGTCTTTCACACTGTCTTTCCTCTCTATTATGTGGTTAGATTCTGTTACGTAGTTCGTATTCTCTTTAACGACATTATTATCTCCGTATCTTATTAATTGAAATTTTTCTTCATTGAATTGCATGTTGTTTTCCCTGGTCCACTGAAACACTACATTTATGTCTTCTTGCAGCCGGCCCATTTCCTCTTGTGTGTTTACTATCTTGCTTAGTTTTGTGTCATCGGCAAAAGAAAACACCGTACTGTGTCTTGTGTTGGCATCTAAGTCGTAAATTAGAATGAGGAAAAGAAGGGGCGCTAGATCTGTTCCTTGGGAAACTGAGCTTTTGACATCCGAAGGCTCCGACGTGACTTGGTTTACTGCTACTGATTGTTTCCTGTTTACGAGGAAGTTGTATATCCACTGTCCGATTTTCCCAGTTATACCCTTTGGTATAGAAGTTTTGGTTTTGGCAGGAAGACCCCCATTGAGATGGAGAGACTGTGTAAGAAAGGCTTTGGATGATAGAGGAATGACTTTAGATCAGGCAGGGGAAGTGGTGGTTGACAGGAGTGAATTGAGAATGCTTGCGAATAGTTGAGTGAACACGTGGTCATTTGGAGTAAGGGGTCGGGTGCAAGTTGGACTAGATAATAGTCCATCAGGCGCCTGGCCCGGGGAGACGATTAATATGAAGGGTGCGCCTGGAAGTGTGGTGGGAGGGCTTGTGGCTTTGGCTCCGCTGCATGTCTGCCTGCCGAGATCGGAACCTCTCCGGGTGGTTGGGGGCCAGGGGAGTGCTGGAGCGACCTTGGTGACCCTGGTCTCTGGGTCTTCTCCTGGGTGACCTGGATGTGTGTGAGTTTGTGCTTTTTATCTGTGTTTATTTGTTGCTTTATGTTGTTTTTGTGTTTTCCCTGTTCTTGCTCTGTCTTGAGTCGGCTACCCCCAAAATAGGGATTGGGCCTGAGCATATAGATAGATAGATAGATAGACCTTTTGCTTTTAGTTTGTGGGCTATTATACCATGGTCACATTTATCAAATGCCTTAGCAAAATCAGTGTAAATGACGTCAACGTTTTTCTTTTCTCCTTGCGCTTTAAGAATTCTGTCATAATGTTCCAATAGTTGTGAGAGACATGATCTTCCCGCTCTGAACCCATGTTGACCGGTGTTGTGTAGTTCATTTGCCTCCATGAATGCTGTGATTTTGCTTCGCAGGACTCGTTCAAAAACTTTCATGATGTGGGAGGTTAGAGCTACTGGGCGGTAATTTGTTGGTAGTGGTTACCTCTCACCTTTATGCAGTGGGGCAATTATTGCGTTTTTCAAGCTATCTGGTATTTCACCAGTGTTCTCATTCTCCACATTATAGCCAGGGGTTTTGAGAGGTTTTCCTTACATTTCTTCATGAGGATCGAGTTCCATGACTCCGGGCCTGGTGCCGAGTGGGATGGCATGTTTGAAATGGCCTCTTCTATGTCTTTTGGACCGAAATCAATATGCAACATCTGGGGGAGGTTTCCATGAAAAATATATTTTGGTCTCTGATGGCTTTTGTTTCATCAGGCTTACTGAAGGCCATTTCATACTGCCGGCGTAAGAGTTCTCTCATTTCCTTTTTGTCCCCTGTGAATGACCCATCCCCTTTGCTTAGTGGGCCGATGTTTGATGATGATTTAGCCTTTAGTTTGACCTCCTCGGATGAGGCAAGATGGTGTACGTCTATTGACCTCCTCGGATGAGGTGGGGTGGTGTGCGTCCATTGACCTCCTGACTCCTCTCCTCGAATGAGGCAGAGTGGTGTGCGTCCATTGTGGTGGGTCAAGAGGAACTGACCCGAGTCAGGGACCATGGCTAGCAGTAAGTATTATTCGCTACTGACCACTACATGTCACCCAGTAGCATTTTCTAGAGCAGGAAACGTATGAGTATAATACCAGCCACATTGCAAGGGAACATATGAGAAAGTCACCCACTGTACAGGGATTAAAGCTTTGCTTATACATTTCTGGCAACACCTATATATACCCAGATGATGGGTTACATACTGTAGAAAGGACTGGAAGGATATATTTCCAAAAATTAATTACTAAAGATTGCTCAGTAGATACATTCAATGATTGATGCCTTAAAGTGACACAGCTAATAATACTAGTCTATTCACACTTCCAGTAGCAAAATTATGCACTACACAACCAACACCTGAAAGATTTTCTGACCACATAAACATTGTGTAAGCTGACTACTCATTGAATGCATACACGAGTCACTAAGGGATATTATTCATTATAATAATAATGTACATTATTTGCCATTTGTTACGCATTCAAATGTATAAATCTTATAATTGTTTTAATGTACTCATCAATTTTCCTCCGATATGCTTTATTGATTGGTTGTACACCTTCAAATGGACGAATCACGGAACATATTCATCATTATTTGAAGACATAAGTGTTACATGATCCTCTTGGGGCCAAGTTGAGACTTCTACACTGGCCAAGGCTTCATACGGTTTGATTAAGCTCATTGTGTCAGTGATAGGTTCAATAGAGAGATATCCCAGGGAAGACCAGTATATTAATTGATTGAACCAACAGGCAATTTAGTATTTTAGGAGTATAGTTGGTTGCTGGAAGGAACATAATAATTGATATTGGTTCAGGGGTAATTTATCGAGAGGCCTTCCCTAGTGGTTAAGGCCCCATTAATTGCTCTTTCCATTCACATATGCATAGCCTACGTGAGTTGCAGTTGGGATGTGTGTACATGCTTAGATTAATATGCAGGATTCGAAGTTGCATAATAAATCGTAGGCAGTGTCCACCATCCTTTAACTGTCTTCGTGGTGCGATGCATAAGGTGTTGATTTTCGGTGTGAGCGTCCTGGGTTCGAATCCACGGACTGCCACATGTGTTTGTAAATGTCATTAATCGATTTTAGGAGTATAGTTGGTTGCTGGAAGGAACATAATAATTACCAGCCAGGAAATGGATCCAGACTAGTCCCTATTATCTGGGAATGAGCGTGGTGGTGAGGTGGAAATAGACTGGTGGTGGAGGATTGGAGGTGGAGAATCGAATTAACATCTGGTGCTTAAGTTGTTTGTAAATAAGTAATAGTTTTAATAGACTCTGATGGTAGTGGTGGTTAGAGTAGTGGTAATAACATTGTAGCGGTTGTGATGATAATAGTGAAGGTGGCGGTTGGTAGAAATAATCAATGAATAATATTATTCCAGTACGTTAGAAAGGCATGGTATTTGTGGTTTGAAGCAATACTAGCAATCCACAAACGTACTAAAGAACTCCAGGTGGTCAACAATACGTTCTACTATTATTACTTCTCACTACTTAACAGACGAAATGGAAAACAGCAATAGTTTTTAAGTTTCTCTGTAACTTACTGACGTATTTCTCTTTCAGTAAACAGCTCTTGACACGCATGTGCTAGTATGCTGTAGGTAACCTAGATAACTTCTTTCCCTTAAGTCTGATCTTAATGATGTTATTGTTATGATCAGGTCAGTGGATAATGGAGGTACTTTAGGACGTTTATGATAATGAGTTGAGAAATAGGGACTAGATACCGTAAATAATAGGATGGGGAGGTGGGTAAAGTCTGTTTTTCTTTTTCTTTTCCAACTGAGGGAGAATTGAATCTTTTAGCAGCATATTTTTCGATACTTAAATTGAATAATATGTAAGTAGCCTGTCTCTGCCCAAGTGTCCACAATTAACACCATAGTTTGAGCAATCAAGATGGGTGCATGAAAATTTACCACGAGTTGGAAATAAACTATAATAGCCTGATGAATGCGAACGGAACGGACATTTATTTGATACGCTCGGAGTATTTGCATAATATACCTTCAGATGACTTTAAATGTTGTTTCTGTTCTGGCTCTGTCTCGAGTCGGAAACCCCCAGTTATGGAGTATGTGCCAGAGTATATACATACATACATATCTTTAGCGATTTAGGGAGACGTTTTGTTGACCACGTATTCTCTGAATTTCTGGTTCTTATGAAGAGAAAGAGAGGGAGAGAGAGAGATAGAGAGGTATGTGTATAATATCGTGAACATCGATAATATAGTGTTCATGCTCGTGTTTCATGATCTATTTAGAATATGAGGGGGACGGGGAGGTCATCAGATGTCGGGAAAAAATCGTGTAGATAAATATATCGCGATTAACTGCGTTTACAAACGAATAGCACCACTTTATACTGTACTATTCTTTCCTGTGTTCACATAGGATCAGTAGTTTAGTTATAAACAGCCTCGTAGCGATAAATAGATCTATTGTTGCTAGTTTTCCCTTGTACTCCTTTGTACTCTTCCTCACTGCCTCCCTCCCTTCCGTTTCTCCTCCTTAACTTCTCTCTTTACCCACTTATCCCTCCTTCTCTCTCCCCAAACACTCCCTCAGGTGTACGTGGGTGTGCATACATGGCTAGGGGAAGGTGGGTGTACATGTGTGTGTGTGTGTGTGTGTGTGTGTGTGTGTGTGTGTGTGTGTGTGTGTGTGTGTGTATGGTAAGATAGTAGGCTACATGGGAAGGAGATTTACGATATGGAGGAAGAAAGGAGAAGGTAAATGTAAAGTAGACAGCAAATTAAGGCTAAATAAGAACACAATATAGTTAGTTTAAGATAATATGAACACAATATAGTTAGTTTAAGATAATAAGAACACAATATAGTTAGTCTAAGATAATAGGAACACAATATAGTTAGTCTAAGATAATAAGAACACAATATAGTTAGTTTAAGATAATATGAACACAATATAGTTAGTTTAAGATAATAAGAACACAATATAGTTAGTTTAAGATAATAAGAACACAATATAGTTAGTTTAAGATAATATGAACACAATATAGTTAGTCTAAGATAATATGTAACTTGACTGATTATTAATAGCCAAAGGCAATCAAACTGCATATTTTCTTAACCCCTTCGAAAATGGGGTTCCATTTTAATTTCAAACTGCGTTACCAATACATATTTTTACGCAGCAGAGAAGGACCTCTATTAATAAAACAAGAAAAAAAGCTTCAGCCTCCCCTATCCTCTTGACTCTCACAGCTACTTTCAAAAACTGAATAGCATCGCTTAATGATAAACTTTTTATAAAGACACATTGTGTCACTGTATCAAAGGGGTTAAGTAGCAACGAACATTTAGCATATACTGTATATGTTAAACCATAGGTTAAACACAAATAAATTAATAAATAAAAACATGTCCAATGTCCAATTTTCATAACTCACGAATAAGGGTAGAGTCAAAAGCATTTCGTCCCATCAACTCACGTCCTATTACTAATTGTCTACACTTTGTCTCTACAAACCACAGTGTTGCATCGCTTTCACGCTTCTACCGATATTACCGCTATTAGGGGGGTGGCCGACTCAAGACAGAGCCAGAATAGGGACAACAAAGCAGAAAACAATGAACCCACAAAAACAAAATATAAATTCACACACATCTAGGTCATCCAGGAGAAGACCCAGAGACCAGGGTCACCAAGGTCCCTCCAGCACTTCCCCGGCCCACGACCACCCGGAGAGGAGAGGTTCCGATCTCGGTAGGCAGACATGCAGCAGAGTGAAACCACAAGCCCGCCCACCACACTTCCAGGCGCACCCTTCATATAAACCGTCTCCCCGAGCCAGGCGCCTGATGGACTATTATCTAGTCTAACTTGCGCCCGACACCTTCCCCCAAATGACTAATTATAGCTAGACAAATATTAATTATAGCTAATTATAGCTACACTAATATTAAAAAGACGTCGCTGGTACATAAGGAGTTAAAGGTACATGGATAAATTATATTACATTGTATCAAGTTATTAACTACTGTACACTCACTACACACGCACAAACTTAGGACTGACCCACATAGATTTTAACGTGAACGCGATATTCCTTGCCCAATGAACCCCCTGTTAACTCAACCCCTTGTCAACTGATCCCGTGTCAACTGATCCCAACGCCAACTCAACCACCATATCAACTCAACCCCACACCAACTCAACCACCACATCAACTCAACCCCACGCCAACTCAATCCCACGTCAACTTAACCCTACGTCAACTTAACCCCGTGTCAACTCAAACCCAGGTCAATTCAACGCTACATGTACTCAATTCCTCGTTAACTAAACCTTACGCCATCTCAACACTACGTACACTCTCCTCAATGTTTGGCAGTTGCAACGTTTCGTATCTCTTATGCGTCGGCACTGATAACTATATTCGGGTATTTCAAATGACGGTAATTGAATCCCTTGACAATTGATTTTTCAATATGTAATGGGAAAATATGAAACTACCATGGTTCATCGTCATAGTCATGGTTTATGTAATTAACAACATACTTCGACACACCATTTCGTCATTGGCTGCTGGTAGATAACATGTCTGGCCGGTAAAGATGATGTTACTGTACCCTGGTAGAAGGATATACTATGTTTTCTAAAAGTATAATACATAAACTGGCATTTAAGAGTAGGCAAGAAAATAACCCAGCTACCAAGAAATATAATATGAAACAAAACATAATAAAAGTTATCACATCGAAATACCATCTCCGTAACGTAAACGAGCAATGCGTCTTATTTATGTTAAATAATAATGATATTACCACGTATACACAAACTCTAACACGCTTTGAAACACACAAACAAAAACATACAATCACACGGCAAAAAACCCAAAGCTAAGACAATAAAGCGAACAAGAAAACTAGGACATAAAACTTGGAGAACGTGCTGAGGAAACAAGCCAATGTTAACATGTTCTTTATAGACACTGGTGTGTTTCTATTTTTAGTTGGTCTTGGCTTCATTCTCCTCGATTTTTTGTTCGTATTTCTTGACATGTTCCTGCCCCTGTTCTTACTCATTCTCACACAGACACACACACACACACACACACACACACACACACACACACACACACACACACACACACACACACAAACACACACACACACACACACACATAAATGAAAACGTTTCTGGATTTTCAAACAAGATCTGTATAAACGTGTGCGGTGATTATGGGCCTACTGTAGGCAGCTATGTACTGTATAAATACTGATTAGATATGATAAAGTGACAGTATCAGAGAAGGTATCAAACGTTACCTAACCTAGGGTTGTCCTGGTGTGTATACTAAATGTAGGTATACAGGAAATGTGATGGTGTTTACATGTCACATCAAACGAAGTTTGTATATATCGCAGTACCACTTAAATCCCGTTGTGCTGGCTTATTTACCAAGCAATGTAAACAAAGTGGCGATACGCCCGCCAACAAAACCCATACCGAGATGAGTCGACGAAACTCCGTTTTGTATAGGTCACATCGGAGATTCTAAAGTTGTTGATATCGCAAATCCTCCATGGGGACGATGTTGAGAATAGTATTGGTATACGTGCTTATTGTCCCTAAATCCTCCATGCGGACGATGTTGAGAATAGTATTGGTATACATGCTTATTGTCCCTAAATCCTCCATGGGGACGATGTTGAGAATATTATTGGTATACATGCTTATTGTCCCTAAATCCTCCATGGGGACGATGTTGAGAATAGTATTGGTATACGTGCTTATTGTCCCTAAAATGTTGTTTCTAACAGTGCAGCACTAATCATCTTAAGTTTAAACTATATAATAATATATATTTTGATATTTTCACATTGTTTTCCTAATCATAAAATTAAAGTACTCATTTGGTTATACTTAGAATTAAATATAGGCTACACAAAGTTCGATTTTGTAATTAAAACTAAACTTACAACCATTTTGTAGCCTCCTATTTTGCTGAAAAACGTATAAATTAAGCGTATGTCTCATGAATGCTTTTAACCTCTTTAATTGAAATTTATTTTGTGTTCTCTTTTTTTTAGTATTGCAGCGAACCGGCGTTAATTAATTCGAAATTTGATGGAATTTGCCGACGTAGATCATAAACTTAACATGATTATACGTACCATATTTATACGTAACATGTTTATTGTATGATCCATATACACATGGGTCGAGTGGAAAGCAGGGTTTTGCTAAATTTACCAAATCAATTACTGAAAGTACAGTTGCCCACAGGAACTTGTATACAAATAACGTACATTGTGTGAATGACCTAAAACAAAAAAAGTGTGCCATAAAATCGTTTAGTGTTCATAATATTTACATAATGAATAGGAAAATAAATTATTGATTCAATCATACACCATTTCCATTCATACATAACATCTCGGAGTGGATAGACATTATACCTATACATTTCATAAAACACATACATATTCATACATATTACTATCTACAGTATATTCCTGCACTCGTCAACGCTTCATCGATACGTACAAATGAACCTTATTCGTATTTGAAGACACATTTAAAGGATGTACTGTAACCCTTGTTATAATTACGCGGTATTATGCAGTTTAAAGGATGTACTGTAACCCTTGTTATAATTACGCGGTATTATGCAGTTTAAAGGATGTACTGTAACCCTTGTTATAATTACGCGGTATTATGCAGTTTAGGAAGGCTGTCTTGAAATAAAGGTGTACAATCAATCTGTATTTGCTCTCTGGCTCTCGTAAGTTTGTTCTAAGGCGAATAAAATGTGTTATTCATATGCAAACTAAACTATTAACCCCTTCACCACCATTACGTATTTGTTACCATATTACGGTTATCATCAGAGGAGTTTTGCTTCTGTGTTTTAGTTTATGATCTACCTATAGGGCTCAAATAAGTACATACAATCTCAATTAACCCTTTTCATAATATATGTCCTTCTGAATCTGCATAAAATTATATAATTATAGCATCAAAGGTAATAGAGTGTCATGATGCTGAAGGGATCAAGAGGCCTGCTTATCCTCAAGGGGGTTCAACTCTTACTGTATAAGGATCATCCAATACGCTCAAATCCTACTGTCAAAGCCAGGCTGTCATGCTTAACCACTTTCTTCATTATATTTAGGCTAATATACGATTCTATGCAATTTAGGAAGGATTTTTAGGAACCAAAAAGGAAAATAACTTCCCCAATTAACACTCTGACTTACACAATTCCTTCCTAACCTAATGCATAAGAGTTTAATGATAGCAAAAAAAAAAAAATATATATATATATATATACCGGTATATACATGTTCAGAAAACTTCTGTACACAATGAAATGGGTGATAGGGAACAAAGAATTAAACGTTTTGTACTCCATGGAGGTATGTCCATAAATGCTTCCTTGCGGTGCTACAGGGTAGACAGTTTCAACGTAATTTCCCTAAATTTGTACCATAACTTCTCTGTGAGTAATCCATTTACATACAAACATGGTAATTTAATATAAACAACAGTATGACATAAGACATCTTCGTTCAGTAAACAGTTCTGACTGATGATTAATGATTGTTAATCTTCTATTTAATTTAATGTTCTTTTGTTTTTGCAGTGTACTGACATTAATAAAGTAATGTTCATACTGTTGTGTACATTAAATTACCATGTTTGTATGTAAATGGATTACTCACAGAGAAGTTAGGGTACAAATTTAGGGAAATTACGTTGAAACTGTCTACCCTGTAGCACCGCAAGGAAGCATTTATGGACATACCTCCATGGAGTACAAAACGTTTAATTCTTTGTTCCCTATCACCCATTTCATTTTGTACAGATGTTTTCTGAACACCATGTATATATATATATATATATATATATATATATATATATATATATATAATAAAATACATAGTATATGGGAATACATCGCTTAAGGGGGATGTAGTTGCTTACTGGACGCGCTTCTCCCTCATATTTAGCCCCATTAGTTTTGAGATTTCAAGAAGTTTGCTCCCTTAGTTTGGCGAATTTAAGATCTTTTGTTCCATTTAGATGACAAATTTATCATGGCGGGCGATAGGGAGCCTGTAATTATAGGAGGAACCGGCCTTCGGTCGGGACGTTTTCCTACCGAAGACTTTTCGTGCCATATACTGTAGGTGTCAATTATTTTCCTGGCGAGCGATAGCCAGCCTGTAATTCGAGAAGGAAACGGCCTTCGGCTGGTGAATTTTTCTACCGAAAAATGTACAGACAAATCTAGAGGTGTTCACTTTGATGGAGGGCTATCGATCAAACTATAAAATAAATAAATATATAGACCAACAAATATCCACTACCCCATTACGACGTTTCACCATAGCCACTGAAACATCAAATACTACCCTAAACAATACTACCCTAAACAATACTACCCTAAACAATACTACCCTAAACAATACTACCCTATACAATACTACCCTATACAATACTACCCTAAACAATACTACCCTACACAATACTACCCTAAACAATACTACCCTAAACAATACTACCCTAAACAATACTACCCTAAACAATACTACCCTAAACAATACTACCCTAAACAATACTACCCTATACAATACTACCCTATACAATACTACCCTAAACAATACTACCCTAAACAATACTACCCTAAACAATACTAACAATACTACCCTAAACAATACTACCCTATACAATACTACCCTAAACAATACTACCCTAAACAATACTACCCTAAACAATACTACCCTAAACAATACTACCCTAAACAATACTACCCTAAACAATACTACCCTATACAATACTACCCTTACAATACTACCCTAAACAATACTACCCTAAACAATACTACCCTAAACAATACTACCCTAAACAATACTACCCTAAACAATACTACCCTATACAATACTACCCTAAACAATACTACCCTAAACAATACTACCCTAAACAATACTACCCTAAACAATACTACCCTAAACAATACTACCCTAAAACAATACTACCCTATACAATACTACCCTAAACAATACTACCCTAAACAATACTACCCTATACAATACTACCCTAAACAATACTACCCTAAACAATACTACCCTAAACAATACTACCCTAAACAATACTACCCTATACAATACTACCCTAAACAATACTACCCTAAACAATACTACCCTAAACAATACTACCCTAAACAATACTACCCTAAACAATACTACCCTAAACAATACTACCCTATACAATACTACCCTAAACAATACTACCCTAAACAATACTACCCTATACAATACTACCCTAAACAATACTACCCTAAACAATACTACCCTAAACAATACTACCCTAAACAATACTACCCTAAACAATACTACCCTAAACAATACTACCCTAAACAATACTACCCTAAACAATACACAAACTAATAGAACACATCCACCACCACAACGACCCCTGGAATCATCAAATAACAATATGAATAATCCCCAGACCAATACAAATAGAAGACAAACGCCACAACAATGAACCCTTCAGACGCCTAATACTAACACAAATAATACGAATAGAATACCGACACCACAACAACAAAACCTCCAAACAACAAACACACACATAAACAATATACACCCACAGATCAACACAAACCGACACACGTACAATAGAATACCGACACCACAACAACAAAACCTCCAAACAACAAACAGACATAAACAATATACACCCACAGATCAACACAAACCGACACACGTACAATAGAATACCGACACCACAACAACAAACCCTCCAAACAACAAACACAGCCAAAAACAATATACACCCACAGATCAACACAAACCGACACACGTACAATAGAATACCGACACCACAACAACAAACCCTCCAAACAACAAACACAGACAAAAACAATATACACCTACAGATCAACACAAACAGACACACGTACAATAGAATACCGACACCACAACAACAAACCCTCCAAACAGTGGTGATGGGCTGGTCTATCAGAGTGAGAGCTGAGCAATCTCTGCCATACCCATAGCTTACTCTGACTGTTCCTTTAACTTATATATTTTCTAGATCTCAAGTGACGGAGTCTCTTCCGTGGATTGACCTCCCAATCTACCAAGATTGGAAGCCAAAGCGTCACATTTTTCCCTTGCCCCTCAACTTTCTCTTCATAATTGCTGAGTGGCACAGGGCCCTGGGTGGGGCTTTGGTTTCCCAGGCGTTTCCGCACCCTCCTCAGCTCCCCGCCATGGAGTGGCTTCGGTCACCCAGGCTTTATAGTGGTCGGCGGGGAGGGTTCTGTGGGGGCACTCGGTTATGGCCTTGGAATTGCTCGGGGCCTTGGGGCTGTTCGGCCAGGCAGCTTGGGGAACAACAACAACAACAACAACAACCCTCCAAACAACAAACACAGACATAAACAATATACACCCACAGATCAACACAAACCGACACACGTACAATAAAATACCGACAGCACAACAACAAACCCTCCAAACAACAAATACAGACATAAACAATATACACCCACAGATCAACACAGACCGACACAAGTACAATAGAATACCGACACCACAACAACAAACCCTCCAAACAACAAACACGGACATAAACAATATACACCCCCAGATCAACACAAACCGACACACGTACAATAGAATACCGACACCACAACAACAAACCCTCCAAACAACAAACACAGACATAAACAATATATCTTACCTTTGGATACCTTTGGATGTGTTCGCCGCTCCTCTAGCGGCACCAAGGAGCGCGACGCCCCTCGTTATGGGTGGTGATTTGGTGCAGTAGACTGTTTGAAGCGACAGCTCGCTCCCTTGCGAGGATGGGCTCGTCTGGCACTTTTTGCAGTTCGACATCTAGGGCTCTCTTGAAGTTGTCTAACGAGATGTCCTCATGTCTCTTACTCGCCGTGGGAGTTTGTTGAAGAGACGTGGGCCTCTGTGTGATAACCAGCCCTCTCGCAGAGAGCCCATAGCACCCCTGTTATTCATCCGGGGGATTTCGCATTCCAGCCTCTCCTATCACTGAATTTCATGACTATCGGAGTATGTAGGTTTGGTACTAAACCCTCTGCGATTTTCCACGTGTATATTATTAGGTAACGTTCTCTTCATACACCCACAGATCAACACAAACCGACACACGTACAATAGAATACCGACACCACAACAACAAACCCTCCAAACAACAAACACAGACATAAACAATATACACCCACAGATCAACACAAACCGACACATGTACAATCTCAGAAGTTAGTCACGTTCCAACCAGAAATAGTGCTACGGTTATGAAGGAGACAAAAGGCAAAGCTGCTTGTAACAAGTGTCTTCCCCAAAGATGACAGACTGGTAGAGGGCCAAATTCAAGGTATGTTAGAGTCAAAATGTCTGGATACACGGAGCTTGAAGCAATATAATTCATAGGATAAGGGAAAGACATATTGAGGGAGAGAGTTCCATCGTTTACTTGTTGAGTAGAACAAAGACTGGGACAATCTTTTCTCTCTTGGATTAGAGAGTTGGATAGATAGAGTGGGAATGTGTTGAAAAGCGGGGTCCACCACTTTCTGTAAGGGAGGAGGTATACATTGAGAGAGTTCTGAAGAACGCTGATTATTATAATATCAGTAGAAGATTAAGAAAGATGCTATGTTGCAGGGTGTGGTGGGATATTGTATGGAATAAGTAAGATAAGGCGAGGTGATGAAACGATATGTTTTTATACAGTACCCTTTTGAGATGTGCGGTACCTACCTACCTACATATAGTCGTTATGGATGGAACCTACCCACAAATCCGAACAGTAATCGATACATAGGCGCACTGTGTCACTGTACAAAGCAAGAAGCTGCGTGGGGACGGAGACGGTTGAGCACACCTAACTTTTGAGAAGCTGTTTTAGTAAGAGTAGTGATACGGTATTTCCAAGGAATATCAGAAGAAATAGATACACCAATATTAAAGATAAAGGATTTATTAGTGTATTGCTGCAGAGTAATGGATTGTCGTGTGGAAGAAGGTGACGGTAAAATATATGGAAAAAATAAGTTTTGGAAGCATTAAAAGTAACTACATTGTCTCTGCCTCAATCGGAAATAGGTGATTGATCAGAAGATAGGCGTACCGGCATAGATATATACAGTAGATATATAGATAGATAGATAGATATATAAATAGAGAGAGTTACAAGGAATAGTTAGGCTCTCAGAGACCTTGCGGTCCATTCCAGGGAGATACTCGAAGTGAAAGTAGAAAGACTGAGTTAGTGCACTACACTCATTACAGAGTGTGCTAAATACTATCTACTCTCTTCTTGAACTGCTCTACTGAAGAACTGTTTACAACTTCGGAGGGAAGTTTGTTCCAGGTAGAACAGATCTTATATGTGAAAAAGTGTCCACAAATACTAGTGCTGAACCTTTTCAATCCTAATTTCCAGCCATGTTCCTATAATGTACGTTGTCAAACCCATTATGTATTTAACAAAAACTTTAATTAGCAGACCTCGTAGTATGGGTGTCTCCAACAGAAAGAATTAAGAGTTCTCAACTGGTCCTCATAGCTCAGTCTTCTAATCGATAGAATAATTGTTTTAGCCCTAGCTTGTATTAATTTCAGTTGCTCTATATCTTTCCTGAGTGTTGGAGACCAGAATTGAACAGCATACTCCAGGAGAGGCGGTGTCAGAGCGTTGTAAAGTGTAAGGACTATTTCCTTATTTCTATACTTAAATTGTCTCTTAATATATCACAATAATTTCTGAGCTTTCTTCTCTACTTTAATGTACTGCTTGGAAAACTTTAGGTCGCTGTTAATCAGAACACCCAAATCCTTTTCCAAGTCAATCACTTCCTGAGGCATTCCCAATAGCAAACAACCTGACTTGGGATTTGCTTGGCCGATATGCATCACCTTGCACTTCTCCAAATTATCTGCCATGTCTCCGACTATTCACCCAGTTTGTTGAGGTCCATCCTGAGCTGTTCAAGCCCTTTGGGGTCCTTCACATTCATTCCAAGCTTTATGTTGTCTGCAAACTTGGAGATCACACTCAACAGACCAATATCAATGTCATTGACATATATGATAAACAGACGTGGGCCAAGGATAGATCCCCGTGGAACTCCAGAAGTGACTGGAGTCCACTCAGAGGAAACACCATTGATTACCACTTGTCTATGGCTCTACTTTTGTCATACTCACTCAGCATTTATGAACAAATTCCAGCAAATAGGTAAGACATGAACTGTGTCGCCTGAATCCATGTTGGAAATCTGTAATTAAATTGTGGATTTCTAGGTATTTAACTATCTTGTCTACTAGTATCCCTTCTAAGAGTTTTACTATGATAGAAGTCAAGCTACTTGGCCGATAATTCTTGGGCCACTCATGATCCACCTTCTTAAAGATTGGGGTCACTTTGGTCAGTTTACAGTCTTCAGGGACCTCTCCATTTTCTAGTGATTTAATGAAGATTTCTACCAAGAAAGGTGCGATTTCATCTCGCACTTCTTGTACAACTCCGGGAAGAAAGCTATCTGTGCCGGAAGACTTGAACCTATTTAACTTATCTATTCTTTTTGCTACCTCTTCTGGGGTACATCTAATTCTGCTAAGAACTTCACCCTCATTCACTTCATTCACTTATAAGGCTCTCTATTACCTTTTTCAACTTTTTTATATATATTCTCCATTCAGAAACTTAGTTCTTTAGAATTGTATTTTCTGTTTTTCTTTGCTTTAGTTGTTCCTTAATCTCACCTATATCCTTTATGAGTTTGCCTTCTATTTCACAAAATAGACAGAGACTATCATGGTGGATGCTGGCATATGCACCTTCTTTAAAGTTAATACACCACTTTACCTTCTTGCACTTAGCGAATTTTGAAGTACCAGTAGCTGACACGGTTATATAATTGTTCTAACAGTTCAAATACTTTGTAAAGGCTTCCTACTTCAAGGAAACTAATGACCAATACAATGGTATAACAAGGGGGTTGGTGGTGAATTATTCCCGCATCGTCCGAATCCAATGGTGTTCGTTATGTTCTAGATTCAGACTTCATTATGCCTGCCACACTAAACCAAAGGTCTCTCCGAAGTCAGACTGTCCCAACATGCCACAGCTCCCAACGGAACAGCACTCGTGTCCTAAAGACACTGATTTCCGAAAGGAATGACACCAATTCCAGTCTCTCATAACCTATTAACGTTATATGGTATTATTTATAGAGGTGTCCAGAGCCTCTCTTCCCACGCATGAGATAGAAGTAGGGTCCTTAACCCTTGTCTGGCGGGGGTGGACTTAAGTCGGGCTAGAGAACCATGGACTATGTTGCGGGGCCCGACTTAAGTCTGCGTGCAATATTGGCTCTGAGAGAGAGACGAGCGAGAGGAGGAGCGTAGGTTGCCTCATGACCGCTCGCAACGGTTGCCGTGGGCCTACTGACATATACTACACACACATCCACCCTCCCTCCCTCGCTACACACGTAATTATGTAACGAAATGACCGTATTTTAGCGATTTTGCCCTTCGGTTGCACGATCATTGCAAGACAACCAGTGATCGTAGAAGGATGGTTCAGGTGTCATTGGAAAGCTCAATTAACGCCCTTTCAGGGATACATAATTGTATTATGCTCTGGCTCTTGTTTATGCATGAAAAAGAGCACGGAAATAAGCTCGTTTAGGGTAAAACCACCCGCTGGGCGGTACATAGAAGTTACTGCCTAGGCCGCTCGTTGAGTGTTAATATTACTGAAAGTTAATTGTGTGTGTGTGTGTGTGTGTTTAAAGAATAGAGAAGAAGTCTTATAACTAGACCAATAGGAAAAGTCGGAATAGATGTAGCTCGGATTCGCAGGTACGCTACTCCCTAAAATATGGGCTAACACCGTCTCTCCTACGAAAGAGAGAGAGAGAGAGAGTACAAAGGAGTACAAAGGAAATTAAGCAACAAGTAGTTCTAGTGACCCCTCTAGGCTGCTTGTTCTTCAAAACACTGAGGATCAAGAGTCCGAACAGTGGTTTAGAGTGGGTAAGGGAAAATTGGGAAGGGAATTACTGCCCTGGAACTAATGTCCGTGGCAGGATTAGGAAGTTAGTAGAAGACAGATGGGTTAGTAACATAACACAGTTATAAGACAGTGATCTTTCGTATATCTGGGAAAAAGAGAGTAACATCCTAGTAATATATATACACAATAATCCTTGATGAATCTGATGAGGGAATAAAATAAAGTTATTCATTTACAAACGCAGTCGACAGTCGCGGGTTTGATTAAAGATATTTGTCTATCCGAAGTTTAAAAGAATCAACGGTGCTGCAGTTTAGAGAGAGAGAGAGAGAGAGAGAGAGAGAGAGAGAGAGAGAGAGAGAGAGAGAGAGAGAGGAAAACAATATATATATACCAGGTTATCCAATCACCTCCTCTCTCTCTAATTATTTGTAATATATATTTTAATGACGCAAAGATAAAACAAGATCATTACTAATAATATATATATAGTCAACGCGAACTTATATACTAATATATTTGTACTAGTATTTTACGTGTTTAATTATTATGAAATTAATTTTTGCTTCCCGTGTTTGTGCGTCGCGTATTAAGTGTCTCCTGCCGCTAATTACCCAGAGTTGATTAGATAATTTGCTTTGTGCGATATTCACGGCAATTTAATTATATAATATAGTGAAAGAGAGAGAGAGAGAGAGAGAGAGAGAGAATGGTAAAGTTTTCCATAAACAGTCGCCACGCTATATTATCTATTTAAATTACCGTGAATATCGCACAAAGCAAATTATCTAATCAACTCTGGATAATTAGCGGCAGGAGACGCTTAATAAATGACACTCAAACACAGGAAGTAAAAATTCACATCAAAGCAATTAAAAACGTAAAATACTAATACAAATATATTAGTATTTAATTAATTTTGCATTGCGATCTATTAGTAAGTATTTTGTTTCATCTCTGCTTGACTATAAACAATAAATAACATATAAATAGAGAGAGAAGAGGTGATTGGATAACCTGGTATATTATCTTGCTCGCTCTCTCTCTCTCTATCTCTCTCTCTCTCTCTCTCTCTCTCTCTCTCTCTCTCTCTCTCTCTCTCTCTCTCTCTCTCTCTCTCTCTCTCTCTCTCTCTCTTTCACTGTATTTATGAATTGATATTTTATGTTTCTGTGCGGGTGTGAATGTGTGTATATTTTGTCTGTAACTGTGTATCTCTCTCTCTCTCTCTCTCCCTCTCTTGCACTCTCTCACACTCACTCTCACTCTGTGTCCCTCTCTCCGTACATATATGAAGTAATATCTTATCTTGCCTCTTTCTTTGCATGTGTGCATTTGTGTGTATGTTGTCTGCAATGTTCTCTCCCTCTCCTAAGGTGTAGTTCCTGGTACACAAACGTTAACGATGAAAATCCTCTTGTATACAGAACCAGACACAATAGCTTATACCAGTAGCGTGTTCATTTTATGTAACCTAGTTGTGACCGGTCGTTCACATGGCATAACTGCGTCTTGTTTGGTCGATTAATTATCTGTATTATGTTAGCATGCAATATAGAGGAAGGATTTAAACACAAAATAAATGCTGCATCCATACACTTAATGACATTCTTTATTCATGGGAAACGTATTGCAGCGTTTATACATGGATTAGGTAAGCGGAGAAAAAATACTCCCATGAACTGAATTCCAAAGAGAGTTAGTTCAGGATCTAAACGGAATATGAAAAGAAGAAGTTATGCATTACAAACGAGTGATTATCTGAGCGCTGACAACCATGAAGAATGATTCGAAGCAGTGGCAAGGTAGATGCAAGTTCATCTTAACATGTTAGGTAAACGTTTGGGTTGTTTCCTTATGGGGTTATACATTTGGTGTTTTATATAGTTGTAATGTTGCTTGAAGATTCTGGATAGATTCTCTGGTCGATTCTCGTAGCTTCTCTCGTTGCATGTAGTTATAAGATAGATGTGATAGAATAAATGCCGCCACCACCTTTTCCACATCAGTATATGACTAGGGTAAAGGAAAACTTGTAGATTCCAGCCACCTTATTTATTCAGGAACAAAATGATGATTAAAATATTCCTCCCCTAAGTTGGGAGGAATAGCTTCGGGGGCCTGTGATCGTGCCCATGTCTTCTGTCTAAGTGTCCTCAAAATCTTTCTCTTACCTCTCACTCCCCACACCTCCTACCGAGCTGATGGAAAATTCCATGAACACTTCCGCTTCACGTGGACAGTGCCTGGAGATCTCAGAAATGCACGAGTAAGGTCTGACACAGGTAGAACTAAAGCAGGAAGTCACATTGTTTCAACTTCCAATTGTACAGTCTTCTGCTTAAATACACAGTACATCATCATCATCTCCGACGCCTTGTTTCCCCCTGGGAAACCCCCGCTAAAGGATGGCCATGACAGAAACGTCTCCAGGCTACTTTGTCAAGACATGTCTCCTTTGCCCGTGCCACAATGCCCCTTCCACTACGTGGAAGTTTTTCTTCAATGTATTTTTCCACTTTCTTTTTCCATACCATAGGTGGTCTTCCACTACTAGCTGTTCCACTCACCTGACTCCCATATATCTTTCTTGGCATTCTGTCTTCATCCATTCTCTGAACATGACCATACCACCTCAATGTACTTCTCTTTATCAACTCAACCACTCCACAATCAATGCCTAAAGCTTGCTCTTCCATTCCAAAGGACTCATACACTTCCCTATTACTTGTCCCATCTAGCCTATTCACACCAGCTGCCATTCTGAAAAAGCTCATCTCCACAGCTCTCAGTTTGGAGAGGTCCTCGTCACTTGCTGTCCATGTTTCACTTCCATACGAGAGTGTTGGGAGCAGCACACTGTTTCTCAGTGACAGTTAAACTTCCTGAATAGCCATTCTTCCTTTGAGAATACTATCAAGTTCTCCAATCACCTCTCTCCTTTGCATTTTTCTCTCTTTTATCTCACTCTCCATTTTAACTTATTTGCATAGTACAGCTCCCAAATACTTTAAGCTTTCAACCTCTTCCAGTACTTCATTTTTCATTTTTATATTACAACTTTTCTCATGTTCCTTCTTAATTCTATATTTTGCCTTAAAATCTATGATGTCATGCATTCTTCTCTCAAACACCATTACCTTACATTTCCCTACATTGACCTTTAACTTTCTCTTTTCGCATACCCTGTCAAAGTCTGTGACAACTTTCTGAAGTTCTTCTACATTTTCCGCCAACAGGACTGCATCATCCGCATATAGGCATTTTAAAATCTTCCATGCTCTTTCCTCTGATTCCAGTTTAGCTCCAACTCCCATTAATCCCGCCCTAAATTCTCTAATCACTCCATCCATGTATAATTATATTGAACAACCCAGCTGACATGACACATCCCTGTCTTACTCCTACATTGACCTCAAAACTTTCACTTAACTTATACCCTACCTTCAAATTTGCCATTGCATTCCTATAAAACGATTTTACTGCCATTAGCAACTTTCCTCTCACACCATATACTGTTAACACATCCCACAGACCTGCCCAGTCTACTTTGTCATAGGCTTTTTGCTAAATCCATGAATGCTGCATGGAGTTTTCTGTTCTTGGCCAGATACTTCTCTACTAACAAACGCATTGAGGTTATCTGGTCAACACAGCCCCTGCCCTTTCTGGAACCTCCCTGTTCCTTGCCTATTTTGTCATCCGTTATCTTCTGCAGTCTCTCTGTTACTACTCTTGCGTATACCTTTCCAGGTATGCTAAGCAAGCTAATTCCCCTATAACTCTTACACTCCTCTTTACTACCCTTCCCTTTGTACAAGGGTACTATCACTGCTTTCCTCCAGTCCTCTGGTACACTTTCCTTTTCCCATGCTAATTTACATAACCTATGCATTATGTCAACAGCTTCGTCTCCTCCATATCTCAGCATCTCACCTGCGATGTTATCTACTCCAGCAGCTTTGCCCATTTTAAGTCTATTGATTGCTTCTTTTACTTCTTATCTGCTTATCTGGCTTTCACCTACCCTGTTTATTCTACCTCTCTCCATTCCCATGGATGAGGTTTTTGGCTTCCCCCTACTCTTTACAGCTAAGCTACTAAAATTATCTTTCCATACTCTCACCACACCATCACCCTCCACTACCTTCCCATTCATGTCCCTCATTCTACCACCTGAGACATTCTCAGTCTTCTTCCCTCTGGCTTCTTCAACAGATTTGTAGTATGCTTTCTTGTCATTCTTGTCATTCAGAAACTGTTTACTAATATTTTTCCCATATTCCTCATCTGCCTTCCTTTTAGCGTCTTGTATCGTCCTCTTCACTCTTTGTTTCAAATATTTATATTCTTCTTTCCTTGTATCTCTAGTTTCTCTAGGTATGTTCAGTTGCAGCATACTCTTTCTCAACTCTTTCTTCTTTTTCACTATTTCTTCTATCTCTTTGCTAAACCATGTGTTACCTTTCTTCTTCCACATTTAAAATGTTTTCTTCCCACATACTTTCTCAGCTGCTTTAGTCATGGAGTCCCTTGTACCGTTCCATACTTCGTCTACAGTATTCCCCAGATCTATCATCACATCCATGTCCTTTATGGTGTCTTTCAGGATATCCTTGTATTTTGTTGCATTACATTCTTCATTTAATTTTTTCACATTCATTCTTTCTACTGTCAGTTTTCTCTCTTTCCTCTCTTATTTCCACTCCTTCCTTATCCTCACTTTTGTCATCACTGTATAGTGAGTGATCTGATCCCGTCAGCATACCTCGTACAGCTTTTTAATCTAAAATACACAGTACACTGCAAGTAAACCACCTTAAAATTATATGAGAGATGTAATAATAATTCCTACAATAATTACCGAATATAACATGTAATAAACACTTACCTTAAGTGTTTAATGCAATTGGGTGCAACATTTCTTCATAGAGTTAAGGGAGTAAATTAATTTGGACTTATTAATTATTTAATTATTTATGTTGCTATTTTCTGAATTTGATCCACCTGGATCAGACCCACTTCTCCACATCAACTATCTCGACAGTCTCACTTCTCCACATCAACTATCTCGACAGTCTCACTTCTCCACATCAACTATCTCGACAGTCTCACTTCTCCACATCAACTATCTCGACAGTCTCACTTCTCCACATCAACTATCTCGACAGTCTCACTTCTCCACATCAACTATCTCGACAGTCTCACTTCTCTACATCAACTATCTCGACAGTCCCACTTCTCCACATCAACTATCTCGACAGTCTCACTTCTCCACATCAACTATCTTGACAGTCCCACAACTCCACATCAACTATCTCGACAGTCCCACTTCTCCACATCAACTATCTCGACAGTCCCACATCTTTACATCAACTATCTCGACAGTCCCATTTATCCACATCAACTATCTCGACAGTCCCACTTCTTCACATCGATAAAGTCATGTTCGTTCTCAGATGGAATACTGTTCAACTTTGTGGAATGGATGTTGAGTGGTTGCACTGAGGCAGTTGGACAACATTCACAATAAAGCAATGAAATTAATCAATACTCCTGTAATCACGTAGGATCTTCCTTCATTATTCACATGAACAGATGTTGGATCCCTTGCATTACTCTACAGACATTTTTATAGTAAACGTTAAGAGGAATTACCTTCAGTTGTATTACCTGATACCCAGAACGTCTACTCTCTTGAATTCACTTCTTTGGAGTTGCTTTCCACAAATTTACAACCCCCAACAGTTTAAGTCCAATTGTTACAGACATGTTATTAATGGAGGATGCCTTTAGGCACAAGGACCGTTTTTGTTGTGTCTTTGTTTTTCCTTCCTATACACTGTAAATTATCTCCACATCAACCATCTCAGTCACAGTTCTCCACACCAACTATCTCAGTCACACTTCACATTAATCGTCTCAATCCCACTTCTCAACATTAACTATCTCATGACCACTTCTCCTAAAATAACTATCTCAGTTCCACTGCTCCACATTAACTATCACAGTTCCACTGCTCCACATTAACTATCACAGTTCCACTTCTCCTAAAATAACTATCTCAGTTCCACTGCTCCACATTAACTATCACAGTTCCACTTCTCCTAAAATAACTATCTCAGTTCCACTGCTCCACTTTAACTATCACAGTTCCACTTCTCCACATTAACTATCTCAGTTCCACTTCTCCACATTAACTATCTCAGTTCCACTGCTCCACATTAACTATCACAGTTCCACTTCTCCACATTAACTATCTCAGTTCCACTTCTCCACATTAACTATCTCAGTTCCACTTCTCCACATTAACTATCTCAGTTCCACTTCTCCACATTAACTATCTCAGTTCCACATCTCCACATTAACTATCTCAGTTCCACATCTCCACAACAACTTTTCACATGTGAGCTCTATTCCATCTGGTACAACTAAAACTGTAAGATCGTTAACACATCCTTTCATTACAACAAATATTAATTGTACCAATACTTCACATATGATTGTCAAGTTTGGATATTTAACTCTTTCATTATATGGTAGCTACCAGTAGATAAATGTATAATGTCTAGGAAGGATCTGTGTGAGTCATAAAGGTTGTGTACGTATGTGTGTGTGTGTGTGTGTGTGTGTGTGTGTGTGTGTGTGTGTGTGTGTGTGTGTGTGTGTAATTAACTCGTATACGTCAGCTTGTCAGCCAGTAACTTGTTCCTAACATGTGTTGTCCTAGGCCACTCAATTATCAGACTGAGAGAGAGAGAGAGAGAGAGAGAGAGAGAGAGAGAGAGAGAATATCTTTCAATAGCAATTTTGATTAAATATATATTTAAAATATACACGAATGCATGTACAGTAACATAAGTTTATCGGTTTCGGAAATAGCCCCGTCTGCACTTTATATTAATTACAATTCAGTTTTAATGGACGTTGGTAAATACATTATCTAAACATACATGGTTCGTACTAGTATACCAAACGTATAGCCTACATGTTGTAGTATATTGAAGCGCAACTGAAGCAATATGATATTATATTGTTGTTTGTTTGTTTGAGTAAGTATTTATGGCGTGGGAAATGACTTATGAATGGAGTATATATATAAAGTTTTTGTCAGCACTCTGGATTTTCTAATAACGATCAGAAGTAGTATATCTTAATATCATATTTGGCATGATGTGTTCCAGTAGGGTAGAAGCGTTAGTAGCCGATCACTGTGTTGGTGTTCGATCACTTTCAAATATGACAGTTGTAAGACATAAAATAAATAAATTAACACATAGGACTAAAAAAAAAAAAAAAAAAAAAAAAAAAAAAAATGCTACACAAAAACGAAAAGGTCGCTATCAACCTTCACTTCCTATGACATAGAAAGTAAATTACCCAATGATTAATGTGTGAAAACCATTAATATGAAGCTTAAATACATTAACTTCAACGCACCTTCAAAGGCAACACAAATGTAAATGTTCCCAATTTCATATTGCAATCCTACTGATTGCAGTTGACTGGATCAGTTGACCATAGTGGTCAACCAGTCCAACAATGTGGTGGGTCAGACCAACAATGGTGGATCAGTCACATTTGGCTAGTCATTTGGTCTGTCCTTTTTTGTTTTCCTCACATCTTCCTCTTAACTCTCAATTCCTCAAATCTTTCTCCCTCCATCTCTAATGATCATAAGGCTAACCCAAGTAATGTATTATTGCAAATCAAACCAGATCTTAACCCTTTCTGTACCGATGCCGTTATTTTAACTTTACTCTGGCTGCTATTAGACGAGTTGTTCAGTTTGACAAATGAACATGCTTCAAACATTCTCACTTAACCATTTTGACTATTACAGCTTCTTCCTAAACTGCACAAATTCATCAACATATAGCTAGAATTGTTTTTATAAGACGTCTCCGGTATAGAAGGGTTTAAAGAGAAGCCTATAATATCACTCATGAATCAGAGTAATTGTAACTTACGGGTCCGGTACTTGATTCTTTACAAATATGTTCCTTCCATACACTCGGTTTCCAACTACTTTCGTGTAATTTACGGTACCATTTCTATAATTTGTTTGCAAATAATGTATTACGCTTAATTATGCTTCAGAAGGCGATAGCCGAAAAGAGAGAACCATCACGACGGCTCCTCCATGTACAGTTGCTCATAAACAATCATGGACCCCCACGTGAACGCGTCAACTAAATTGGATTGTCTTTTACTTGGTACCCCTTGAGCCTGGATGCCAGCCAGAGGAAGGAGAGGGACAGGGGGGTGTTAGAGAGGGCAGAGTAGGAGGGTATAGAAGCAGGGTAGTACGGCAGTTACCTTACCCCCACTTTCTTCCCCTAAACTAAAATTCCACACCTCTCTCCGCTTCTCTCTCTCTCTCATATTATCAATAAATACTCACACATATGATAGCCCTCTCTCTATCTCTACCAAATTATATAAGTTATCTAATAGCACATACACTCCTACATTATATGTTAGTGTATTTTGTTTTATTTGCCTTATGTTTATTTATGTGTTATAAGAGTTTCAACCAAATGTTTTCAATATTCTGTAATTCACTTCCATGCTCACATATATTATTAATGTATTTCTATTTAATATTACCTATTGTCACTATGTCCATTTCCTTTATCCGTATATTGCTTTTCTTCGTATAATGCTTTGTGTTTAGAACGTGGCGGCCAGCTATATATGTGTTAACAGTTCTACTCAGTTTTCCCTAACTATTCTTTCCACTCAGAAGGAGTGAGTGAGAGCACACGGGAGAGATTTCCCGGGGTTTCTGAAACAAGGGAGATATGGCAGAGATGGAGCACCACGGGAAGATCAGGAGGTCGGCTTGGTAGAGGCAGAGGAACGGATAATCTTGGAAGACTATGGCCTAGCAGATACTAAGTGTTTTAAGTGCGGAAAAACCAATGCAAGAAAGAATTCGCGAAAATGTTCCGGCTGTCTTAGATCTATTCATTTATCTTGTGCTAAGCTGACAAAGAAAACATCAGGAGAACAACCAAACTGGAAATGTCTCGCATGCCCAGGGCCCAATGCAGAGCCAACCGGGGCAACACCGGCAACACCGGTCGCCGACTTGACCCAACTTGTGACCAAATGGAAAGCGCGGATCCAGGTCCTTGCCCGGGTATCTAAAGGAGCCAGAATCCAAGTGGCGGAGGCCCTTACAACCATCATAAAGCAGGCCCTACAGCTCAAGACACCCCTCGCATGGGCACGGCTCCTGGGTTTCTCCTATGGGGCCCTCCGAAAACCACCCAGAACCAACATACAAGACCATCTTCAGGTTTCACTAGCCACCAGAGTGAAACGTCAAGTAGCACAGTATATGGATGGAAACAAACTGGTGGAACCCCCCGAACAGCAACCAAACAGGGCCCAGAAGCAACAGGACAAGGAAGAGGAAGAGGCTGAACAGCTACGTAAGAGGGTCGCGGCGAAGCTGGCGGATAGTGACATCAAAGGGGCCGTCAGACTGTTGTCCTCTTCAGAAGGTTTTGCTGGTCAAGGCACCGAAGTTGTTGAAGCCCTACAAGAAAAGCACCCACCTACACCTAGGGACCTAAACCTCCCCCCTGCACCAAATTACCAGATGCCCCAACCTTTAGATGTCACGAAGGAGCAGGTGGTTGCCGCAGTGACTTCATTCCCAGCAGGCTCAGCCGCGGGCCCAGATGGTATCCGACCCGCCCACCTCAAAGGCCTCTTGGGTCAGGGATCAGGAGATGCTGGGGAGGCACTCTTGGAAACCCTCACCAAATTCATCAACATGGTTTTAAGAGGGGAAGTACCCGACTGTGCCACACCCCTATTTTTTGGGGCATCACTCTGTGCACTGGCAAAAAAAGATGGCGGTGTGCACCCAATAGCAGTAGGGAACACCTTCCGCCGCCTTGCCACAAAGGTAGGTTTGAAACCACTCTCGAATGGCCTAGGTCAACACTTAAGACCAGTTCAACTAGGTTTCGGAACTCCAGGGTGGTGTGAAGCTACAGTACACGCAACCCGCACCTACCTCAGCCAAGCTCAAGAAAAACGAGTGCTTCTAAAGATTGATATGCGGAACGCATTCAACAGCATTCGCAGGGATGTCTTCCTCCGTGCAGCTCAAGAACATCCCCACTCTGTACCCCCTACTTTGGCAGACTTATTCCAAACCTTCAATCCTGATTTTTGGCGAGACGGTAATCCCATCAGCGACCGGATTACAGCAGGGAGATCCAGGTGGTCCTGCTCTGTTCTCAATAGGGGTGGATGCAGCAGCTAACAAAGTAAGATCAGAACTGAATGTATGGTACCTGGACGATGCAACCTTGGGTGGGTCTGTAGAAAACATTCTAACCGACCTAAATAACATCGTAACTGACCTCGGCCAGGCTGGGCTAGTGATAAATGACACCAAATGTGAACTTGTCCTCCTCAACCACACACATGAAGAAGGAGAAGAGACTCAGGCCCTGTTTCAAGGCATATTGCCAGATGTAAAGATCCTTCAGGAGCACCAGCAAACCCTATTAGGTTCCCCACTAACTCTGGCAGCAATCCCACCAGCACTTCAAGTTAAAAAGGAGGAGCTTCAACGTCTCGTGAGTCGCCTGATACACATCGATGCCCACTCAGCTGTGGCCCTTCTCAAGAACTGTTTCTCCATCCCAAAACTCCAATACCTCTTGCTCACATCGATGACTTACACGAACAATGGTGGCCTCCAAGAATTAGACAGCACAATCCGTCAAGCAGTGACCAGCATCACCAACGTGGAATTTAAAGAACGGACCTGGACACAAGCCACCCTTCCTGTCCGCCTCGGGGGCTTGGGCATACGGAGAGCCTCGGATATTGCCTCCCCAGCCTTTATCTCTTCCCTCATCGTGACCAACGACCTTGTAGTGTCCATCCATTCTTCTCAACCCGGAATGACACTTAATGGGGACGTAGCAGTAGCGATTAACACCTGGAAGGTAAGTACAGGAGCAGAGGAGGAGCCTCAGGGTACCTCCAGCAGCAAGCAGAAAGCGTGGGATACCATCTCGGCGAAGAAAACTCAAGAAAATCTCCTAACCAATGCAGACCAGGTTGCAAAAGCACGCCTCCAGGCAGCCGCCCGTTCGGAGAGTGGCTTGTGGTTACACGCCATCCCCATCCCACCTCTTGGAACTCACTTGGATGCTGAAGTGCTCCGGGTTGCCATCGCGCTCAGAGTAGGTGCGGCAGTTTGTCACCCACACACTTGCAAGTGTGGTGGGGGGATGGATGCTCAAGGTTACCATGCCTTGTCATGTAATTACAATGCAGGCCGCCTGCCAAGACACTCTGTACTAAATGATGTCATAAAACGGGCCCTGCAGAGTGCTAACCGTGTATCAATCCTCGAACCACATGGACTTCACAGAGAAGACGGCAAACCGCCAGATGGGATAACCACTTTCCCTTACAAGAATGGCCGGTGCCTCGTATAGGATGCCACATGTGTTGACACTTTGTCCACAACCAACATCGCCAGAAATGCCGACGAAGCAGGTGAAGCCGCCCGGATAGCAGAAAATAAAAAGCGAGAAAAATATCAAGCCATCGCCAGAAATCATCAGTTCGAGCCCCTGGCATTCGAAACTTCAGGAGTCTTCGGCCCTACCACCCTTAAGATGGTGAATGAAATAGGCCGGAAAATCAGAGAAGTTTCAGGATAACCCCGAGAAACTCTCTGGCTCAAGTAAAGACTAGGGATGGCTATCCTCCGGGGCAATGCCACCAGCGTCATGAGCTCAGTTCGACTGGACTGGGTCATGCCACTGTGTGAGGCCTGGGCAGGAGTGGTGTATCCGTAGTCTTTCCACAGTAGGGTAAAACAAAACATAAACTTTATTTGTATTTAACATCTGTGATGCACATAAATAAAAGGGGATGTGTCGGATGGTTGAAAGCCACAGTTGCTCGCGCGTTTGAGGCTAGCAACACGTATTATGAAAAACATGTATCCTCCTTCATTCACTGACCCCCCATACATAGACGGAGGTCTTTAAAAAAAAAAAAAAAAAAAATCTTTCCTAAATCTATCCTACTTCGGAGAACATAATTTGTATACCATAAGCCTACTTAGTCTAAATAGACAAGGTTTAGACAAAGACAAGGTTAGATATAGGACATAGGCTTACAGGATATATAAGTAAACTAGACGGCACTTGGTAGAGAGCATACGTCCGCCTATACTGGCTGTTTTTGTTTATCTTGCTTAGAGTCACACAAACAAACGGAGGTAAAAGATCAACCGAGTGATGCTCTCTCTCTCTCTCTCTCTCTCTCTGTCTCTCTCTCTCTCTCTCTCTCTTATGGGAGTTCATGAATTTGTAAGTGACTGTTCTTATATACTGTTAGGTGAACAAAGGCACCAATTGTTAGGAGACTTGCCCATTCGTATCGTCCTGACCTGTCCTATATGTTGTGAAGCGTATGACCAACCAATGTGCCACACAGTAAGTACTCTGACCAATCCTTGGGCCAATGTAGCGGTAAATAACACACCTGCAACTATAATTTGGATATTTGAGCTAGAAAAGACTTACCCCACCAAACTGCATATGATATTAATTATAAGTAAATTATATAAAATATCTCCTGACAGTTCAATATGCCGTTTTCTTATATATAACCGCCTCTTCAAACTCATAAAATTTACAATTTTGTTCATGATATTATCATTCAGTCGTAGGTAAATTAATGTAATATCAATAGTTTTATAACAGGACTTTTATCGTGATTTTCTAATCAATTCTGCAAAAGTCAGTGTGATGATTTTGCTTTCTTCAGAAACAGACCCCGGTAAAAAATTAGCAACGAAACGATTGGAATTCGTCTGTTTTGATCATCTTTATTTTATTTACTGATTATTCTATTGCCCATGATGCAAACACGACGAGTTGCTGAATATGAAACACATTATACTATAGATGCATCTATTATTTGTTTTCTTTTCAACCCACTATTATATCAGTATGTGTGCATGCTGCTAATAAGAAAAGGGTTAGTCAATATCTCCAGTTATCGATCGATCAGTTCTCCCGTCAATATATCATGTTATGGTCATATACTGTAGGTGTGTGCTTGGAATTGAGATGAACAGACGGTGTTGAAACTGCAGGGTCTCTGGTAAGAGATCGTTGTCAGGTGAACGAGGCTTAATAGCCAGAAAAGAATACTGATTATAAGCATGGTTTGAGAACTGGCCTGAAGAAGCTATCTGCGAAACTTTGCCAATACAGTGTTCCTCCTCAAATGGTGTATCTGTTCATTGAATTATATAATATATGTATATTATATAAAAAAAAAAAAAAAAAAAAAAAATATACCGGGTATATATATAGCGTTCTGCTATATGCTTACTCTATAATTACCAGTTTACTGTCTACCGGAAGTTACGTGTTCGCCTCCGTTTGTTTGTCGATCTGTAAACAAGATATCTAGAACAAAATAATTGCCTGAATGTTATGAAGGTTGGTGGGAAAATAAGATATGCAGCGAGGAATAAGTGATTCACTTTATGAGGCGATCTGAAGATTTTCACGACATATGGTGGGCAGATAGAATATGCACCTTTGGAGAAGCTATTCAATATAGGAGGGGAGCCGAAATATATCCCGTAACCCAGATCCAGAATTGGTTTTAGGTCATTAATATTAATAATATAGAACCAGCCAGCATAGGCGGAGGTATGCTCTCTACCAAGTGCTGTCTAGTTTACTTATATATCCTGTAAGCCTATATCCTATATCTAACCTTGTCTTTGTCTAAACCTTGTCTATTTAAAACGAGTAGGCTTATTGTATACAAATTATGTTCTCCGAAGTAAGGCAATCATAGGATATATTTAGGAAAGAATAGTTAGGGAAGACTGAGTAGAACTGTTAACACATATATAGCTGGCCGCCACGTTCTAAACACAAAGCATTATACGAAGAAAAGCAATATACGGATAAAGGAAATGGACATAGTGACAATAGGTAATATTAAATAGAAATACATTAATAATATACGTGAGAATGGAAGTGAATTACAGAATATTGAAAACATTTGGTCGAAACTCTTATAACACATAAATAAACATAACAAGGCAAATAAAACAAAATACACTAACATATAATGTAGGAGTGTATGTGCTATTAGCTAACTTATATAATTTGGTAGAGATAGAGAGAGGGCTATCATATGTGTGCGTATTTATTGATAATATGAGAGAGAGAGAGAGAAGCGGAGAGAGGTGTGGAATTTTAGTTTAGGGGAAGAAAGTGGGGGTAAGGTAACTGCCGTACTACCCTGCTTCTACACCCTCCTACTCTGCCCTCTCTAACACCCCCCTGTCCCTCCCCTTCCTCTGGCTGGCATCCAGGCTCAAGGGGTACCAAGCAAAAGACAATTCAATTTAGTTGACACGTTCACGAGGGGGTCCATGACTTTGTATAAGTGACTGTACAGTTGCTCACATAAGTTCTGTTCCTCGTCGTGATTTTATGTAAGAAAGTATGATTAACATATATGAAGTGCGAGTATGGTTTCTTATAATCATCAGTTACTTTCATCATGATCACTTTTCATAATCATCAGTTACTTTCAATGCTTCCAAAACTCAATGTCTCCATCTGGCTACTTGTCGCCGCCTATGACCTACTCTTCAACAACATACAAATTAACTCTTCATCTTCTCTTAACCCCTTCACAATGATGATGTCTTTTAACCGTTGATTCTGGTTAAAATTAGTCTATTTTATGCAGTTTTATAAGGATCTATGTTGTTCTCAGGGTTTGTTGAGATCCTATTTAGTCCTTTGAGTCCTTGAGGTAGATTATAAGCTAAAGAAAATCGTCTAATGGTAACCAGAATATGATCAAAATTACGTCATCGTGCTGAAGGGGTAAATATTCTTGGTGTCACCTTTTCTTCGGATCTCATTGGAAACATCATATTACCGTTCTTGCTAAAACAGCTTCCCAGAAGCTGGGTGTGCTCAACTGCCTCCGGGGTTTCTTTACCCCTGAGCAGTTTCTTGCTCTGTACAAGGGCACAGTGCGTCTATGTATTGAATATTGTTCACACGTGTGGGGAGGATCCTCTCACACAACACTTCTAGACAAAGTAGAGAAGAAAGCCTTCCGTCTCATTACCTCACGTCCACTCACTAATTCTTTGCAGTCTCTCACTCTCTTCACCGCAATGTTGTATCTATCTCACTCTTCTACCGCTATTACAATAATCAGTGTTTCTCGGAGCTCTCTCAGTGTATACCACCTCTTCTACATAGGGTACGTTGTACACGTCTTGTAACACAATCTCACCCCTACTCTGTGCAACTCTCCTACTCAAGAGTAAAACGATACTCCCAATCTGTCTACTTTTCAACAGCTGAGCTCTGGAACTCTTTCCGTGAATCCATCTTTCCCTCATGCTATGACTTAAATTGCTTCAAACTCTAAGTGTCCAGACATTTTAGCTCGATCATTCCTTGATTTTTGCCCTGTCCCTCTTTCAACTCTGAGGAAGCACTCTTTACAGGCAAATTTGGCTTATGTGTCCCTCATCCACATATAAAAAAAGATAAAAAAAATAATTATATATATATATATATATATATATATATATATACATATACAGTATATATATATATAAAGGAGTAGAAAAGAGTACAAACGAAAACAAGCAACAACAGGTCTTGTGACCCCTCAAGGTTACTTGCCCTCCAAAATGCTGCTGTGTCTAGTGCCCAGCAGTATTTCAGAGAGATACAGATGTGAAAAGGAAATACCTCCCTGGGGATGAACTTGTCAGGGAGGGTGGACAATATTTATGAAATAGCACAATTAACGAACTATTTTATTCATTTACAATTGCAGTCAACCTTGGATTCAGAGCAAGGTGTTTGTCAAGGCGAACTTTGACGGAATCAATGGTGATGGAGTCTAAGCATCTCGGGAAGTCCATTCCACATGTTGACGACTCGATTGAAGAAGAAATTCTTGTATTCGTACGAGTTGAATGATTTACCAATGATTTGGCAACCATTTCCCCACTTGTGTAGTTTTGATCGGTCAATTGTAAAATATTTACTACAGTCAATCGTAAAGTATTTAATATAGTTCATATTATTGTCGATGCCTCTAATGATCTTAACCCACTGAGCACCAGCTAATAAATTATAATAACACACTGGTCCAGTGGATCTTTGTTTTTTTCCCACTAAAACAGCTTAAATAGGTGAGAAATGAAGAAACACAAAAAACAAAACACTAATCATGGTCATTTGGGGGTCCTCTATCATCAGCTGGTGCCAGGCGCTCTTCAAACATCCCACGCCGACACACCACAGCTGGGCAGGGCAGCATGGCAGATCTATGATGCGTCCAGTTTTCGAGTGACGGTTATTTACACCACCCAAGCATCATGTGTGCCTTCAACGTATATCACATAACGTCATTGTAAGTGAAGTTACAGTGTGATAAGTGCATAGATTCAAGTTTTATAAATGCCGACGAGTGGCAAGCCCTGCGCGCGTCCTGGTTACCATGGCGACTGGTGGCCATCTTGGCCCATACCGCACGCACGTACATTAGGCCAGCTGACTGACACCCGACTCCTCTTCACTCACTTTCACTTTTATTATGCCTCTCTCACTGTTTATTGATTTTATACTTTATCGTATGTTTTATAATTAGAATATGAGTTTTACACATTGTTTTAGGAAATTTTGACTTAGAAATATGGGTTTTGACATTGTATTTGTATTGGGGAGAGTGTGGGAGGTGGTGGTGAAGGCAGATGTGGGGGAAGACCATGTACGCGGCACTTGTTAATATGACAACACTCTCAGCTCGTCTCTTCTGACCCCTACGATGGCCTGGCGGAATTTTGAGGAATGCCATGGGGTCTGGGTCATCCTCCTCCTCCTCTTCCCCACTTGGTGGGGAGTCAACTATGTCATTGGGAGCAGTAGGGGAGCGATACACACTCTATTCCCTTTGTTCCAATATCGCAAGGTGATGAGGTAGGTCAGACATTAGTGAAGTCAACAGGACAACTGTCTTCCTCCCTCCTCCCGCGTGTCCCCTCTCCCAACTCCCCACCGTGGCTGGACTTGGGGGTTGCCAAGTATTGCCACTGTTCGGTAACATCATAAGGTATATCCCATACAAATTAGAACCCTCTAGCTACCATAGGACAAGAGTAAAAAGCTCAAAAGTGGCGGTGAGATAAGTGGGTAAACTGGCTTTCCCCATCCGCCCGTAACCACCCGCGTGGCTAGACTTGGGAGTTGTCGAGTACCGCCACTGTTCAGGAATGTCATAAGGTATATCCCATATAAATTGGAATCCTCTAGCTACCATAGGACATGAGTAAATAAGGTCGACAGTGCCGACGCACCCTATGCGGCTCTGGGGTTTAGCGTTACACACATTGCCGACGCATACGTTGCGGTTCTGAGGTCCAGTGGGTTAAAGACTTGAATTAGATCGCATCTTAATCTACGCTTTGTTAGGGGAAATGGATGTAATTCTTCAAGACTTTCCTCATATGGTTTGTTCTTTAGACTGGGTATCATTTAGTGACTCTGCGTTGAACACATTCCAGTTTGTCTATATCCTTTTGATAGTAAGGGCACCAGGACTGAACGCAATATTCCAGGAGTGGGCGAACTAAGGAATTATGAAGAGTGAGGATTACATTATTGAATTTATGCTCAAAAGACCTGCCTATGAAACCAATATTTGTTTTTGCTTTCTTGACAACCTCTTATGTTGACTAGGTTGAGGTTACTTGATGTGCTTGCTTTGATGATATAGCCTATCCCCATTTTTTTTTTTTTTTTTTTTTTTTTTTTTAAAGAGACAATGAAGGAGGAAGGAAAAGCACAGATAAACAAAAAGGTCCATGTGCCTAAAGGCATCCTCCATTCATAAAAATGTTTTGTAACAACTGGATTGATGTATACGAGATCATTACACACAAGCGATCGCTCGGGCGGAGGGTGTGAAAAACGGAAGGACAAGCTCATACTATAATTATAATGTACATAATTATGTACGGTTCTAAAAGAGAGAGAGAGGCGAAAAGAATACTATTGTAATCAGAACAACAGATATAACTCCCAATAGGATAAACGCTCAGTAAATCCCTAGAATTATTGTAATTGTCAGTGATCGCGTGTCTCGCGCAGATTATATATATGAATTCAGCCACCCGATATCCAGATTTATCAGGAAGTAATCTACAAAGTATGACATTCCGATACCCTCAATGTTTGTAATCTTCCACTAAAACGCCAGCTTTATAAATACTGGCATTGTATAGCATGGGGGATACAATACTGGCATTGTATAGCATGGGAGATATAATACTGGCATTGTATAGCATGGGAGATATAATACTGGCATTGTATAGCATGGGAGATAATACTGGCATTGTATAGCATGGGGGATATAATATGACATTGTATAGCATGGGATATAATACTGGCATTGTATAGCATGGGGGATATAATACTGGCATTGTATAGCATGGGGGATATAATACTGGCATTGTATAGCATGGGATATAATACTGGCATTGTATAGCATGGGGGATAAATACTGGCATTGTATAGCATGGGAGATAATACTGGCATTGTATAGCATGGGGGATATAATACTGGCATTGTATAGCATGGGGGATATAATACTGGCATTATATAGCATGGGAGATATAATACTGACATTGTATAGCATGGGAGATATAATACTGGCATTGTATAGCATGGGAGATATAATACTGGCATTGTATAGCATGGGGGATATAATACTGGCATTGTATAGCATGGGGGATATAATACTGGCATTGTATAGCATGGGAGATATAATACTGGCATTGTATAGCATGGGAGATATAATACTGGCATTGTATAGCATGGGAGATATAATACTGGCATTGTATAGCATGGGGGATACAATACTGGCATTGTATAGCATGGGAGATATAATACTGCATTGTATAGCATGGGAGATAATACTGGCATTGTATAGCATGGGGGATACAATACTGGCATTGTATAGCATGGGAGATATAATACTGGCATTGTATAGCATGGGAGATATAATACTGGCATTGTATAGCATGGGGGATATAATACTGGCATTGTATAGCTGGGAGATATAATACTGGCATTGTATAGCATGGGGGATATAATACTGACATTGTATAGCATGGGGGATATAATACTGGCATTGTATAGCATGGGGATATAATACTGGCATTGTATAGCATGGAGATATAATACTGGCATTGTATAGCATGGGGGATACAAATACTGGCATTGTATAGCATGGGATATAATACTGGCATTGTATAGCATGGGAGATATAATACTGGCATTGTATAGCATGGGATATAATACTGGCATTGTATAGCATGGGAGATATAATACTGGCATTGTATAGCATGGGAGATATAATACTGGCATTGTATAGCATGGGGGATATAATACTGGCATTGTATAGCATGGGAGATATAATACTGGCATTGTTATAGCATGGGGATATAATACTGGCATTGTATAGCATGGGAGATATAATACTGGCATTGTATAGCATGGGGGATATAATACTGGCATTGTATAGCATGGGGGATATAATACTGGCATTGTATAGCATGGGGATATAATACTGGCATTGTATAGCATGGGAGATATAATACTGGCATTGTATAGCATGGGGGATATAATACTGGCATTGTATAGCATGGGAGATATATACTGGCATTGTATAGCATGGGGGATACAATACTGGCATTGTATAGCATGGGAGATATAATACTGGCATTGTATAGCATGGGGGATATAATACTGGCATTGTATAGCATGGGGGATATAATACTGGCATTGTATAGCATGGGGGATATAATACTGGCATTGTATAGCATGGGAGATATAATACTGGCATTGTATAGCATGGGGGATATAATGGCATTGTATAGCATGGGGGATAAATACTGGCATTGTATAGCATGGGGGATATAATACTGGCATTGTATAGCATGGGAGATAATACTGGCATTGTATAGCATGGTGGATATAATACTGGCATTGTATAGCATGGGGGATATAATACTGGCATTGTATAGCATGGGGGATATAATACTGGCATTGTATAGCATGGGGGATACAATACTGGCATTGTATAGCATGGGGGATATAATACTGGCATTGTATAGCATGGGGGATATAATGACTGGCATTGTATAGCATGGGAGATATAATACTGGCATTGTATAGCATGGGAGATATAATACTGGCATTGTATAGCATGGGAGATATAATACTGGCATTGTATAGCATGGGGGATATAATACTGGCATTGTATAGCATGGGAGATATAATACTGGCATTGTATAGCATGGGAGATATAATACTGGCATTGTATAGCATGGGAGATATAATACTGACATTGTATAGCATGGGGGATATAATAATGGCATTGTATAGCATGGGGGATATAATACTGGCATTGTATAGCATGGGAGATATAATACTGGCATTGTATAGCATGGGAGATATAATACTGGCATTGTATAGCATGGGGGATATAATACTGGCATTGTATAGCATGGGAGATATAATACTGGCATTGTATAGCATGGGGGATACAATACTGGCATTGTATAGCATGGGAGATATAATACTGGCATTGTATAGCATGGGGGATATAATACTGGCATTGTATAGCATGGGGGATATAATACTGGCATTGTATAGCATGGGAGATATAATACTGGCATTGTATAGCATGGGAGATATAATACTGACATTGTATAGCATGGGGGATATAATACTGACATTGTATAGCATGGGGGATACAATACTGGCATTGTATAGCATGGGGGATACAATACTGGCATTGTATAGCATGGGGGATACAATACTGGCATTGTATAGCATGGGGGATACAATACTGGCATTGTATAGCATGGGGGATATAATACTGGCATTGTATAGCATGGGAGATATAATACTGGCATTGTATAGCATGGGAGATATAATACTGGCATTGTATAGCATGGGGGATATAATACTGGCATTGTATAGCATGGGAGATATAATACTGGCATTGTATAGCATGGGAGATATAATACTGACATTGTATAGCATGGGGGATATAATAATGGCATTGTATAGCATGGGGGATATAATACTGGCATTGTATAGCATGGGGGGATATAATACTGGCATTGTATAGCATGGGGATACAATACTGGCATTGTATAGCATGGGGGGATACAATACTGGCATTGTATAGCATGGGGGATATAATACTGGCATTGTATAGCATGGGGGATATAATACTGGCATTGTATAGCATGGGGGATATAATACTGGCATTGTATAGCATGGGAGATATAATACTGGCATTGTATAGCATGGGGGATATAATACTGGCATTGTATAGCATGGGAGATATAATACTGGCCATTGTATAGCATGGCGGATATAACACTGGCATTGTATAACATGGGGAATACAATTCCGGCATTGTATAGCATGGGGGATATATAATACTGGCATTGTATAGTATGCGGGATATAATACTGGCATTGTATAGCATGGGAGATATAATACTGGCATTGTATAGCTGGGGGATATAATACTGGCATTGTATAGCATGGGAGATATAATACTGGCATTGTATAGCATGGGAGATATAATACTGGCATTGTATAGCATGGGGGATATAATACTGGTATTGTATAGCATGGGGGATATTATACTGGCATTGTATAGCATGGGGGATATAATACTGGCATTGTATAGCATGGGGGATATAATACTGACACTTCCATAGAAAATTATATGTTCCCATTGAGAGAGAGAGAGAGAGAGTTTGAGTTTGTGTGAGAGTATGTGTGAGTGAGATTGCGAGAATGAGAGTGAGAGGACGCGTTGAATAAGAGTAAATGAGAGTGTAACAAATCTATTATATATTGATTAATTGTAACCCTTACACTGGTGACTCATTTAATGAATCATGCTGATTTTCATGTGTTGTATTCCAGCTAATAGAAATCGAATTATTATTTAATCTAATTATTTCACTGGATAATTGACACACATTTCATATTTAATTCGGCACAATTGTTTACATTGCGTAAAATAAACAAAAGGTTATCACCTTAACTATATGGACTAATGTATATAGTTACGTCGATTTAAAGTTGTTTTTTCTGCTATTTGTATTTAATTTTAATACTGTGATCTCATGCTCCAAATGAAAACAAAAGATAACAAGTTCTTGTTTTGAATCCTGGCTGGGTAGGCTTAGGTTCAGTAACATTATTGAGTTTCGAAAGAATTACATTTTATCTCTCTCTCTATATATATATATGTTAGTAAAGCCAGGTAATAAATGTTCTTTAATACATACGAGGTTGAAAGAAATGGCAATTTCTGCGTTCGAAATTTTATTATTCAAAGTTTCCAGGTCTCTGATGAGTTTTTCGCTGGGTAGCAGGAAGTAGATGAAGGAGATGAGGCAAAATTCATGGTGGTACAGGGTTACATAAATGTACATGATGATACAGGATATACGACACGTTTCACTGGACAACCAGCATTATCAAGTAAGGAAGGAATGATATAAAAGGTAAACAGGAAGGGTATATATAGAGGGTGGAGGATCAGAGGAGGCGGAAAACAGGGGGCAAAAGTCTGCTATTGGTGGAAGCGTAAACTAGGAGAGAGAAAGGGGTTAACCGCTTCACGCATGCGCACTGGATGCGGGATGGTGGTCAGTAGGTGAGGTCGAAGCTGATTGGATGCGTGTCGAGGGGCGTGGCCTAAGTTGTGTGGCGCCTGCAGAAGACGAAGCTGAAGGAGGCAGCGCGGGGGGCTGCGTCAAGGGCACCGGGGGGCGAGGAGGGGTGTTAGGTCCTGTAGGGTAGTGCCTTTTGGCAGAAGAAAGGATCTGGGGTTCCAGGGTTTGGTTGTTGATGTTGCGGATGTAAGGCTTGGATATATAAAGCTTCGAGTATAGGTAATCTCCTTGGGTCACTTTCTTTATCGAGTATGGTGGTGTGTTTCTCTAACTCGTTGCATGTGAGGTGAGGGTGTTTAGGGGTGAGATAGTGGTCTTTGATGGCTCCAGCCTGAAGGTGAAGAGTTAACCGACGTGAAAGACGAGTCTGCGTCATACCAATATAGGAATGAGGTCCACAGTACTCATAATTACAGGTATGTTGGTAAATGACGTGATCGTCGGTCATCGGGCTCTTTATCTTGGTGGAGGCTGGTTTGTTGCGGAGAACGAGGTTGGAGGTCTTGGGGGATTTGTAATAAATTATTAATTTGATTTTGTTTTCCGGGTTGGTTGGGTGGACATGCTTGGAGATTATTTCTTTTAAGACGGCCTCGTCATTTTTGTGTTCAGAGGACATGTAATTGCGGTAGAAGATCTTAATTTCATTGGGGGGGTCAATGTTGGGAGGGCTTTGGGTTGTACCATTTTTCAAGACGGTGGTGGAAGGTCCTGGAGATGTCGGAGTTTGTAGTATCCGTTATTTACTAAAACTTGGGATAGTCTTTCTAGTTTCTGGTGGGTGTCGGCCCAGGTAGAGCAGTGCGTGAGGGCTCTCCTAACATAGGCGGAGATGGAGGATAGAAGGATACGGCGGGGGCATTCACTATCGCCGTTGAGGCATTGTCCTGTGTTAGTAGGTTTAATGTAGACGGTGGTTTTGAACCCATGGTCGTTCAGAGCTACGAGGATGTCGAGGAAGGGGAGTTGTCCATTGTTAGATTTTTCAAAGGTGAAGTTAAGTCCGGAGGAGGTCATGAAGCGACGCTGGAGTTCCTGTAGTTCGTGGAGGTCCTTGATTTGCACGAAGATGTCATCCACGTATCTACAGTAGACAGTTCTACCTCGTATGTATTAAAGAATATATATATATATATATAAATATATATATATATATATATATATATTTTCTTTAATACATACGAGGTTGAAAGAAATGGCAATTTCTGCGTTGGAAATTTTATTATTCAAAGTTTCCAGGTCTCTGATGAGTTTTCGCTGGGTGGCAGGAAGTAGATGAAGGAGATGAGCAAAATTCATGGTGGTACAGGGTTACATAAATGTACATGATGATACAGGATATACGACGCGTTTCACTGGACAACCAGCATTATCAAGTAAGGAAGGAATGATATAAAAGGTAAACAGGAAGGGTATATATAGAGGGTGGAGGATCAGAGGAGGCGGAAAACAGGGGGCAAAAGTCTGCTATTGGTGGAAGCGTAAACTAGGAGAGAGAAAGGGGTTAACCGCTTCACGCATGCGCACTGGATGCGGGATGGTGGTCAGTAGGTGGGGTCGAAGCTGATTGGCTGCGTGTATATATACCCTTCCTGTTTACCTTTTATATCATTCCTTCCTTACTTGATAATGCTGGTTGTCCAGTGAAACGCGTAGTATATCCTGTATCATCATGTACATTTATGTAACCCTGTACCACCATGAATTTTGCTCATCTCCTTCATCTACTTCCTGCCACCCAGCGAAAACTCATCAGAGACCTGGAAACTTTGAATAATAAAATTTCCAACGCAGAAATTGCCATTTCTTTCAACCTCGTATGTATTAAAGAAAATTTATTACCTGGCTTTACTAACATATATATATATATATATATATATATATATATATAATACAACAAAGAGAATGAAGGTTGAGGTGTAATTTATAGCCTAACGGATACCGATGCGGTGTATGTATTACACAAACTAATGAATCACAGGTATACAAAGCCAAGCTCGATATAATGATTTTCCAAATTGGCTATGGACGAACAAAAGTTAAATTAACGAAAACCGAACAGGCCTGATTAACATCAATTTATCCAACATATTTGTTTAAACGAAGCAAAACCGCAGCCGTATTTATGAGTCGTAAATCGCCAAACGAAATGATTGGCGATCATCAAACTATTTCCAACACCCGCGGTCAATGGTTCAGTGTTTACCGTAGCTGACAGAGAGAGAGAGAGAGAGTGAGATAGTGAGAGAGAGAGAGAGAGAGAGAGAGAAAGAGAGAGAGTGTGTGAGAGAGAGAGAGAGATTAGTTAAAATAGGACTGTATAGGTTATCAACCCTTCTGGATTATTAAGCCAGCCGGCAGCCTGTTAGTCAAGAATAGCGCCAGGACTGGAGGCCCATTTCAATCTAATCTCAGCAATGCAAATAATGTATTAGGTTAAGAAGTAAGGAGATGATTCCTATCACTTCGGGATAGCTTCGACAATTTAAGACAATACTATCCTAGCGTGTACACTGTACAGTCAACTTGATTAATACGACAAGTCTTGAAAATTGTAGTTATAGAATAACTATATATACTGTATATATATATATATATATATATATATATTTATATATATATATATATATATATATATATATATATATATTATATTTTGTTTGTTTTCTATATCCCACTCGGGCATAGGCTGTGAGCCTGTACATTCAACCGTATATTCAACGGTGAGGCCTGTGAGGTCTCGTTCCAGTCTAGGGAGTGAGACAAGTGAAACACTTTGAAATGTAACCAGCCCCCGTTTTCTTACCTTCGCACGGGGCCCGGTTGCCCACCCACGTCTCGAAGCAGCCTCATCTCTGGAGCTGCCTCGCCCCAGTGCTTCACTGTCTCGCCCCGTAGACTCGAACCCTCACTCTCAGAACGTTACCTTTTGATCAATGAACTCACTAGGCATTTACCCCCGTAGCATATATTGAATACTGGAATATTCATACAGTGCTATTTAATCAGAGACGGATAAGGGTATTTCTTTGGTGTTTCTGTTGGCTTTGTGGTAATGAACTGATACTAGGTACAGCACAAATTCTATCCCAATAATATCTTCTCTTTGATTTATCGGGATTCGAACCCAGTCCAGTTGCATGACCACTCCACCACACCTCCCCTATTATATATATATATATTTATAATAGGGGAGGTGTGGTGGAGTGGTCATTGCAGATTATATAGATATATATATATATATAATCATAAATATTTATATATATATCTATTGCTATTCTATGTATAATATATATTATTATATATATATTATATA